>VXAC01004644.1:65207-107822 GCA_013399225.1 Rhipidura dahli | reverse complement strand
GAGAGGTGGATGAAGGGAGGGATGGATGGGCTGGCTGGCTGGCTCGCTCGCTCGCTCGCTCGCTCGAGGGCGACGACGACGCAGTGTTGGGGTGGCCGTGAGGGGGACACGGAGGAGGGAGCTCAGGGTGCCGGCTCGGGGTGGCAGGGAAGCGCATCCCTTTCTTCAACTCACTGGCAGGAGGCTGTAGCCTGCTGAGGGTCAGGCTCTACCCCCACGGAACAGGATGAGAAGACACACATTTAACCTGCACTAGAGAAGGTTTAGGTTCGGTATCAGGACGAATTTCTTCACAGAAAGAGTGATTAGATGTTGGAAGGGGCTGCCCAGGGAGGTGGTGGACTCCCAAGCCCTGGAGGTGTCCAGGGAATGACTGGAAAAGTTGCACTCATTGGGCTGGGTGACAAGGGGGGAATTGGTCACAGGGTGGACTCTGAGGTCTTCTCCAAACGAAATGATTCTGGGACCAAAGCCACCCCACCTGGCTGCAGGTGATGGGGAAGATGTGGTCTGGGCACAGGGAAATGTTTCCCCTCAGTGGGAAAGCACTGCCAGGTGTGCCTGGTTTAGGGCCAGTATGGGAGGGGAGGGAGGGTGTGGGGGCTGAGCTGGTGGTGTGTGAAGATAGTGGGATTTCACAGAATCCCAGGATGGGTAAGGCTGGAGGGGACCACAGAGGGTCCCTGCTCCAGCAGGGCCATCCCAGAGCACAGAGCACAGGATTGGGTCCAGAGGGTTCTGGGATATCTCCAGTGAGGGACACTCCTAAGCCTTCCCGGACAATCTGTTCAGTGCTTGGTCACTGCACAGGATAGAAGTTCTTCCTCGCATTCAGCTGGAACTTCTCGTGCATCAGTTCCTGCCTGTTCCCCTTGTCCTGTTGCTGAGTACCATGGAGCAAAGCCTGGTCCATCTTCTTAGCACCCCTTCTTTATATATTTATACACATTGATGAGGTGCATTTGAGGGGTGTGAGAGGTGCTGGGGCTGGTCCAGAGGCAGCAGAAGGGATAGAGCTGGCAGGGCCTGCAGTGGCTCTGTGTGTGCTGTAGTGAGGCCAGGGCTGCTCCTGTCACAGGATGGTGGGGTTGGAAGGGACCTCTGGAGATTAGCTGGTCCAAGCCCCCACCCCTGCCAAGACAGGGTCACCTAGGGTCACTCCAAGGGGGGGTCCCAGCCAGGAGAGGTATACCAGGCACCTGCCTGCACCACAGCCCTCCCATCTCACTGTGGTAGTGCAAGACCAAGAAAGATGTTTTATTGCAGTCACAGACATTTTTATCTGTGGACAGGCCACTTGCACACCCTGTTCACAATGCAAAACCTTCCCCTCTAGTTGAGCTTCGAATTTATTAAACCTGTATGAGACAGTGTTGCTTTATCAGTAAAAGCTAACTCACACTTTTAAGTGAGGTTTAAGTGTTAACCACAAACTCCTTCCTCCAAATAAGTGCCTCTGTGACTGCAAGGACCTGATGTGCTTTAGTAGACGGTCTTTTGGATAGAGCCATTATCCGCGTGTTGCATTTTGTTGGCTGACCCTAAACGACTTCATAATGTGCTTTGTGTGCTTTACTGTTTCATCAGCACAGCCAGGAACACAGGGCTCGATCTTACTGTCAGTAGGATATGTTGAAACCCCTCCCTGATAATTATGGCATTTGGTGACTGCAGAGGTTACAAGTCTGATTGCTGGTGTTGTTTACTCCTCCAGCAGTGGCACTGCCAGGCAGTTATCCTGGGAGCACTCCCTGCCTTTGGCCAGGGCCCAGGGCCACGGGGTGAGGAGCACAAAGTGGGGGTGTGGATCATGCACCTGGCATTCACAGTGAGCTGCGTGCGCCTGGGCTTAGCCACATTTGCATTGCAAAGTCAAATATGAAATGGCCCATTGGGTACGTTTTCAGAAATGTTCTAAATGAAAGGCATAGTTGAAACTGTTCCACAAGCTGGATTTGATGCATTCTGGTTTTCATTCCATCTGTGAAACACTGTAAATGAAGTATATAATCTACATTAAGGCTGTGGTGATACCAGCTACCCAGAAGTGTTTGGATAAATGATACCACTGTTTGCTAATGTATTGGGTGACTAAGAAAGGCAAGCCTAGGCATGCAGAAATTCCAAGTTGTGAGCTTTAATTTAAAGGATTTGAAGAATTTCTAGTTGTTGTGATGAAAATTTTCAGAGCCTGTTGTGAATAACTGATGGTAACTGTAAATGTGTAGAGTCTGGGACAATAGCTCTGAGACATGCGAACTGTTCCACGTCAGCATATGCTGTGCCAGATGCCAACAAACAAAACTGGAGTTAAGAACATTGGTGGGGCTGGGGCTCCACGGATAAGGAGACAGAAAATCATGAAGATGTTGCACAGTAGTCCCTAAAACAGGGAAAAGCATAAATATGTGGGCTAATAAGCAAAAAAGGTGGCAGAAAATATACAAATGACAGTGATGACAAGGCAAAATAATGTGATGTATTGTGCTATCTACAACTCTGGTCCTGTCAAACCTGACGAGTGAATTAGGATGAGGCAGGACAGTCCCTGCATGGCTCACTGCTGATAAACCTGAGGGTGCCAGAAGCCGTTTGTTTGCTCTGCACTTAGTAGAGAGAAGGTTCAGTAATGTGCAAGGAGGTGATCCCTATCTGTCCATCGCTGATTTGGGTGACTTTGAAATTCCTGGAGGAAAGATACCCAGAGCATCCCCAAGCAGCTGAGCCTTTCTCTCTGTAATAGATGCCATCATCTCACTATTGTGGTTTTGCCTCTTCCTGATTTTGACTGGCTGTTGCTGTGTGATTTTTGCAAGGCCTGTTTGTTGTTCTTCCCTAGCAGAGCTTTTTTCATTATTCCTGTCTAACTAAAAACAAATGGTGGGCTGCATGTGGGAATGCAGCTTGGGAAAACTGGAGATCAAAGAAAGATCTTGACTCAGTGCTGAGGATCCTGCCTGAATTTCCCTTTAACTGCCTCCCATCACGCTGTGCCTTGTGATTTGAGTCTCACTGTCTTCACTTATGTGTCCCAACATCTTTGCTTAAAAAGATAAATAAATAAGGGGAGAATATTTACCCCTCCCCCTTCTCAAACTTTCTGTTTCTTGTCAGTTCTTGGTCTTGCTAATTTTACGGAAAACTTTAATGGCTCTCGGGGATGTCAGGAAATGCTTCACCAGCACAGAACCCTGATACCCAGCTCTCCCAAACAGGAAAGGACTGATCTGAACTACTTCAGCCCTTGCCAGTTATAGGTTACTGCTCTGTGTCCACAGGGCCTGTCTGCCCATTCCATGGATCTGAAGGTCACTTGGCCTTCATCTCCTCATCTGCAAGTTAGCTGGGGCATCCAGGAGAAAAACTTCCCCAGAGGATGAGAGGAAGGGATATGACCAGGTGGCAGTTCCTCCAGGTCTGATTTCTTGGTTTCAGCTTTTAAAAACTGGTGCATATCTATTTGTTGGCAAGGGTAAAATTTTTTTTTAAATCATGAGTGACAATTTTTGATCCACATGGATTTCTTTTTCCACTATATTTTTTTTTTCCAGTGAGGACGAAGGTGAGGGAAACTGAAGGGGATTTTGCCTAGCTTGGAATTGTTGTGGGTTTGGGGCTTGTCGGTGCTGAGAAAGCTTTAGCTAGGAAAATCTTAGCTTTCTAGTGCTCTGTGAGAACTCTTTCTTTCTTATATATGATAGCCTAAACAATGTTATTGTTTTATAAACTCTCTGCCCCTGCAATCTGTTTTTCTCTGATAGTGAATATTTCTGTTAGGAAAATAACTTTCAGCTACGTGCTAGGCTTTGGGTCTGCCTCCTGGGAGGTAGCTAACACATAGCACCAATAGCTATGTGACATGTAGCACATTTGCGATCTACCTTATAAAATCCCTTCTGATGATCAGTAAAGTGCGAATTTCTGCCTATTTTTCATCTGGAAAAACTGTGGTTCTTTACTGCATATCGCGACAGGAGGTGGCTTTTTTTGCCTGGAAATGTCAATGGCAAGGTGCCTCTGCTGAGAGAAGGTCTAGAGAGCAGCCCTGTGCTAGCTGGTACAGAATTTGGTTTTGGTTTACATCAGCTGGCCTGGCTGTGCTTTGACAAGATGTTGATGGAAGATAACTGTATCTTCCCTTCCTTTACTTCATGTTCTTCTTCTCTTAAATATTTTTCTTGGCGTGAAATGATAAATATTTAAGAAATCAGTTGCATTTGGAGACTTATTCTGAGTTTTGTATGTTTGTTGTGAGAAGATGCTGGTGCCAAACAGTACTAGACTCTGTTTACAAAATAAACTGGGACCACAACGAAGACATGAAAGGATAAAGGGTGGGGAAGGGGAAAGTGAGAGATGATGTATTTCTGTTTCTGAAAGCCACTTTGCATTTCTGTATCACCTTTCCTCCCAGTGTTTCAGGGCACAGCACAAGCATTAGTCATGGCTCATGCCAGATTTGGGAGATGAGTGAGGCAATTCCTGTCACCCTTCAGAGGAAGAGTGTCGGGGATATGAATAACGCAGGTGGAAAGGCAAGTCCTTTCTGGAGCGAGGTTGTGGCAGCTTGTGCTAAGGATGGTGAATTTAGGCTGGGGCTCTGAGATAATCATTGCAGAGACATGAATAGAATCCTTACATTGGTTTTGCCATCAAGAAAAAAGCATGAGCATAAAATATGACTACTTTCATTAACTTCAGTTTTGAGCTAATCTTCATTCCTGCTGGAAAAGCAAGTAATTCTGTTAGGATTGGGATATCAAGTGTGAAATCTTGCCTGTCTTGAAGCCACCAGGCACATTGCAGTTGACAATTGAAGCCAGACTCTTTCCCAAAAGTAGATATTAATGATAAGAGCAAGAGACTTCATCCAAGTAACTTCAGCAGCAAATTTAGCATGTTTGAGAAGACCCTGCGGGAGGAGAGATAAAGGCTCTGTCATTACCAATATTCCAACTCATGTTTTCAGAGAATAAATATATCTTTTCCTGGCAATGGGTGTATTGACTCTGTCTGGCTCGTTGCTCAGCTGGTCACTCTGTGACAGGCTGTGTTCCATTCCCCAGTGGTTTGTTTTCAGACATCTCAACTCATCGTCATCAGATACAGTAGAATCTTTTTCCTGGCAGTATTTTATGGCTAGAGAATTTGTTTTTAAATATGAGAGTCCCCCAGACTCATGCAGGACAAGCCCAACAGCTTATCTATATTATTAAAGCTGCTCATCCTTGGAAAAGGAAAGGGTGTGGTGTTCACCAAATGAGAGATATCAGTCTGTGACTGGTTTTTGTACCTCCTACACCCAGGGACCGAGCCATGAGTACTTGTCACTGATAATGCCACAGCTTGTTGCTGTTGCGTGACATTTTCTAAAAGCAGTCATAAACAGGTAGATAGCTAAACAATGGGCATATCATGTGTGATGCTGGTGTGTGCCTTGTGCATGGTTAGAAACGAGAGTTCAGTAACTTGGAGATGGTGTTTAGGATTAAAAACTGGTGGGGAAGACTCCCCACGGTAAAACAGCCGCCAAATTCAAAAGTGTCATTGGTACAGACCCTTTAGCTGGGCACATTTCTGTACACACACACGCAGCTCTTGAATGCAAGTGACTTCTGGACTCACAAAGATAAGCATTCAGAAAAACTGAGATCAGATTTTTAATGAACCAGGAACCATTCATTTAGACTATTTAGCAACAAAATTACCATCCTCTGAATTGGTTTGGCTGAAATAGTCACTGAATACTCAAAATGCTTGCAAACAATAGTCTGAATTTGCAATATTCTGTAGTGTTTACCGCAAGAATTGGACATCTTTCCACCCTTTTGAAATTATTACTATTCTGTCATCCCTGAGGAGCACATTCTGTTTGGTCACATGAGACAATGAGAAAGATTAGAAATGTAACTGAATGAAATGATTTTTAAAGCCTTGAACCTCAATGTTTACAAAATACCCTTAGTCTATGCTCAGTCTCTGGGCCTGTGCGTATGTAAAGTTCAGCTGTGTACAAATACAAGCAGAGCAGAATACTACTTTCTCTTTCAGCCTGTCTCTTTGATGGTCAAATCCACCCAGACAAGTGCCCACGCTACCGAATGGAATTTTTCTGGTTATTTGGCTTCTCCTTGCATGCAAATATGATGCTGTGCTTGGGACAGAGTAAAACTGCTCTTTTGACTGCTTTCTCTTTAATCTTTCCTTCATAGTCTCACAAATGCTCTTGGAGCTACCCTGCCATGCAGCATCTGTGAAATCAAGTGACTCACTGGGTCAATCACAGGCTGTTTCTCCCAGAGCAAACTTCGGGCGAGTGCATTCCAGCTGGTGACCTTGGTGCACAGGGAAGTGGGAATGTGTTACAGCTTGCTCACACAATTTCTCTCTTTGTGCCACTTGTGCCAAATTTGCTTGGGGGTTGCAGACTTGCAGTTCCCTCAGTATAACCTGGAACAGACCCCCTCACTGTGGGACAGGTTTGCACCACCAGTTTTCCAGGCAGTTGCAGGTGTGGGTGGAGAACTGGCACAGCTTGCTCTGGTAACGAGAGCAGAGATTGAGAGGCGTTAGGGAAGCAGGGCCCTGCAAGGCTTAGCACTGGGGCACCTCTGTGACGTGCTAAATGAGGGCTCAAAACCTCTGTTTAGTAACTAACTCGACGCTTGGGTATTTTTTCTGTGGACAGCTGACCCTGGGTTTGGGAAGTAGGTGTGAATCAGGACACGCTGGTGCTACAGACGAGCCTGTGAGGAAAGCACTGAGAAAGAACACAAATGTAAAAAATCGTGTACACCACTGAGTGACTAAAGATACTGGGCTGAGGGAAATCCAGCAAGGCCCTGGAATGCAGCTGGAAAAGGATATCCAAGGCACTGTGGGATGGAGATCAGAAGTGCAGGGTAGATCAGCCCCTGCCTTGTTTTCGCAGAGACTGATTCAGTGCTGCTCCCCACCATATTTCATGCAAATTTTGTTGTGTAATCATTTGTATATTTATGACTGTGTGTGGCCAGAGCTGTCTGTTCCTATTCCTGTCTCTCCATTGCCTGGAGTGAGTGAATGTGGCAGATTGGAGCAGGCCGGAGGTTTAGCTACACAAGCTGGACAAGTATCCTGTGAGAAATGCACTGAATCTTGCATTTTTAACCTTAGATTTTCTCCATCTCTAATAAAGAGTGGCTTAACCCCTGATGCAGGAGCTGTAACACCCAGTTGTTGTAATGATGATAATTTTCTTATATATATATATATGTATGTATATATATATATTTCCTTATAACTAAATGTTGGACATGGCTTGGCTTTGAGTTGGACTGCTGTAACCCTGAGCAAGTGGGATGAAGTCTAGAGGCTCTTTATTTTGGAAAAAGTATAAGAAGTTGCAAGGATGACTTAGATGGGGGCCTGAAAACACAATGGGAAAGAATCTGGAGGTGAACTGCTGAGATAGGAAGAGCTTAAAACAAAGTGACAGCTGTCAGGGTTGGAACTGGCATGAGATCTGAACTTTGCCTTCCCAGTCACACCCACTGAGTTACATTCCTGCAAGAAGGGCAAGTGAAAGGAGGGGAAATGAGAAGCTGCATGGAGCAGGTGCCAGAAATGGCCTCTGGTTCCCACTGGCAGAAGCAGAGCTGCTCTCTGGAGCTGGGATGGACATTTGGCATTTGAGGAGCCTCCAGGAGAGCCTGACAGAGCTGTCAAGTGGGAACATGTCACACACGATGCAGATGCTTGGTGGGCTCTGGCTTATGGAAATATGTGGATGCTTTTTTCCCCTCACATGCACCTTAGACATAGCCAAGAGAGCTGGTTTTGAGGGAGGAACTAGTGAAATACATTACAAAGGAAAAGGCTGTACTGTCATGAGGGCTCATGAGCAGGCAGGACAGACCTCATTATTTTGCTGTGTGCCATATTTATCTTCCATTTATTCCTTTCTTGAACTGGAACACTTCATCTAATCATTGTGTAATCCTGATGTCATAAGCTCACTCCTGCACTGTGATGTTGGGGTTGGTTAATCAGCATGGGGAAATCAGTGAAACTTTTGGTGAAATCTTCACTGAAATCTTCCTCTACCTTAGAACTCAAGTGCTGAGGCAGCTCTTTTGCTCTTCTGTTGTTGTTTGAGGGAACTGATCCCACATCTAAGGAAAGAGGGGTGATTATTTTTCAAGCTTTTGTAATTTTTTTTCTTGTTAACAAATCTACTGTGAAGTTCAGGGTGGGTAAAACTTCCCAGAAGTCACAGTAAGAAAAGCAACGACCTAACCAAGTTCTTTTATTTGGCTATGAACTCTCCAAAAGCTCAGGGTGCTTACTTACATCAAATGCACAAACTGAGAATTCCTGTCTTTATAGACTTATGACTAAGAGCAGGATATTTATTTTCCTACACTCAGCTTGGAGCTGGGGGAAGTCCAAGTTGATCCTGACTTCTGACAACTATATAATTACAATCAGCAGCAGTTGCTGCCATAAGATACTGGTGCTAAACAGGAGTTAGTGTTGCATATTTACCCAGAGGATGAAAATATCTACAAATATCTATAAATATACGCAGTTATTATTAGAAGAAGCATTTAAATCTTCTAGTGCTTGGGTGTCCCAGATATCAGCTGATGGAAGGGAAACCTCCTCTTGCAAATGAGTTGCTGGGTAATTTTTCACAAGTTTTGCTGCTTCAGGGCAGTTTTCATGGGCAGGGCACTCATTTCAGCTCAACTATTCATCTCACCTTTCACAAAACTTATTTCACAAGTGTAAATATTTGTGGCAACTTGTCTGTGTTGTGTGACCTTTATAGAATGACAGAAAACTCTGGAAGGCTGCTGTTGCTGTTGTGGCAGGGACAGAGAGAAATGACACAGGCCCAATCCAGGAAGGAATGGAATTATTCATTAATTTACAAACTCATTTATATATCTTAGTTCTCTTGAATGGCATAAGGTTATTGGTCTTGACCATCCACCTCTTTAGAATGATTGGCTAAACCCTACAACACCCATTTAAAAATATTTCTCCAGTCAGTCTCACAATAATACTGCATAACAACTTGCACCTGCAAGATAAAGAGACTGGTTTACAAAAACCTCTAGTTGTTTTGGCCAGCATCCGTGTGAAAGCAAGGCTTTCATACACACACTGGCAGAAAGCTGGAAAATCTCTCAGCAACCAAGCTTTCAGCATTCACAGGCTGCTGATGTTTTAGGGCACATTCTTTAACAAAACTAATTAATCTAGCACTCAAGCAATGGTTATTTGTGGTTTTTTTTTTTTTTTGGTTTTTTTTTTAGGAAAACTACGTTTGTTAACCCAAGATACTGGGTGGTGATTTATTTAAGCAAATAAATGATGCTGTAGGAATTTAGTAATCTTACAACTTAATGTAAGAGTCTTTTAAAGTGAGTATCACTTACTCTCAGCCCTCACAGGCTCCCTGGACCTGGCTTTGGGCCTCACAAAGGTTAACACAGAACTATAAAGCTGAAGCCTTTAGAACAGCTAAAAACTCAGTGCTTACCTTGTCCTGGGTTACAATAGATGTATTTGGGTATTCTATTACCACCAGCTCTGGGCCGTTGGCTGTTATCACCTGCTAACGACCCTCCCCTGATAACAGAAGATGGGCCATCAAGAGACCACCACAAGACTCATGGACTTATCCTATTGTGAGATGCTCCACCCAGGAGGGGGGAGCCGGGCATTCCCACCTGCATATAAGCTGCCCTTAGAACTACCTAACCTCAGCCCTGTCTACTGGGTGACCAGAGGACAAGAGCCACCACGGACCTTCAGCTGGAGACTGGACCTTCCATCAGATCATCGCTTCAACTGGATCATTTCATTTGGAGGGCTTCCACCACCCTAATAGAGTACCAGGTTGTATCTGCCTTTGTCAGTGCTTTTTCCTTATATTATTCCCCTTATTTCTAATTTTTTCTATTAATTTTAATTCTGACTTGTGATCTCCGACTGGTTTGTTTTCAAACCAATACATACCTCCACAGAATTTATAGCAAAAACCTACTGAATTACTTAGTAATGATATAAAACTTCACCCTGCCTTTTGCTGAGAGTCAGTTTGTAATATTGCTGCACTAAAAACCAGAATTCACACTTATTTTTAAGGGCAGGCTGGATCTCAACACATAATTCTTTTAGACTTGTATAGACATTATTCAACTTATAATACTGCATAAAAACCTTAATCTGTAGATTAAAAAAAAGGTTAAGGCTGCAAAGTTTAACCTGAATGAATGGGCTGGAAGAGCATAGATAGAAAGCTCAGGATATGAACACTGAATTTAACAGCTCTGCAGTTTCAGGGTGATATTGAGCTGGAGAGCTTGGCAGGTGCCAAGACTACAGTGCTGGGGAAAAAAAGTGATTATTGCTGGTGTGTGTCAGACTTCTGGATATTGGTATTAGCCAGCCTGAAAGTCTGGAATGGGAGAGGGGGAAGTCCCAAATACCAACCTGGACTAAATTGTGAGTTAGTAGAAAAGGTGATAAGAACCAAGCACAAGAGATGTGTCAAGTACAATAGCAGAGGTGAGATGTTCCAGCTTTCTGTCTCTACAGGGCATTGCCATTCCAGGGTGAGTAAAGTTCCTCTGGAGAAGACTTCTGCAAGAATTGAGCTGAAACCGACAGACTGAGTGTTCCAGACTTGTGTGCAGCCAACAGACGCTCCTCTGTCCCTCAGGCACTGGTCAAGAATCCCGGAAGAGTGGAGGAAACATCACAGAGAGCTTCTGGGGTCAGAAGGGACATCCTGGGGGAAAAAACACTGGAAGGAAGGGAGAATTTGAGGGTTGCTTTGGGCAATGGGTAGGACACAGGAAGTATGAGAAATAAGCAAGGAATTTTGCTAAAAGGTTCCTTGGCTGATTGATTGAACTTAGGCTGGAGAGGAACTGGCCTTAGGTCAAGTCTGCAGTGCTTTTATGTGATTGCTCTCCCTCTGAGCATCCTGGGCCAGGCACTTTGGCCTGTGGGCAGCAAACAAGAAAGGAATAAGAAATGTCCCTTCCAAGGACAGTTCCCCAATATATCCTTTACATGCCTGTTCAGGAGTTGAGTCTTTTTTACCCCCCAGGCTCCTCTGTTAGGAAGTGAATAGGAATTTCACCCACCTCCTTGTATCTGCAATTTTGTTTAAAAATGATGCATCATCAGTTGTGGCACTTTTTTGGAGCTCATTTGTGATATGGAAACTCTTTGGCTGTCCTTGGAGCAGAGCCATGAAAATACAGCCCCTCGAAAATACATGTTGATTAAATATGTAAGTCAGAAAACAGAAAGCACGTTCCAATTTATTTAGTAGATGGGAGTTTTGTTGCCTAGTGCTCTATCATTGGAGCTGCTGATCGGTTTTTGAAAGTAATATGGTAATAGCTTTGTTCTCACCTCAGAGATTAAGGAAGGTCACCAGGTATTGCTTCCCAAAAGGCAGGTGCAGGTTATACTTGGATAGAACTCAGGGGAATGGCCATAAGATGGAGGAAGGCAGGGTTAGATAAGGAATTAGGAAGAAATTCTTCCCTATGAGGGTGCTGAGGCCCTGGCACAGGGTGCCCAGAGTAGCTGTGGCTGCCCCATCACTTGCAGTGTCCAAGGCCAGGCTGAAAAGGGCTTGGAGCAGCCTGGGGTAGTGGAAGGTATCCCTGCCCATGGCAGAAGTGGAATGAGATGGATTTTAAGATCTCTTCCAACCCAAACCATTCTGGGATTCTATGATTCAGTGGCATGAATAAATAAAAATACCTAGTAGGGGATAAGGATTAGGATTGCCCTGAGAGAAGATTTACTAACAAGCAGCAAAGTCTTCACAATCTCTCTCTATTCTACAAATTGGCTGAACATAAACCAAAGTGCTTCTCCACAGCATTATCAAACCAAAAAATAAGCCCGAAATCCTTCTGGCAATTGTTGCCCCCAAGCCTTCATTATGGCCCTATTTTCTTCCTCATCTTCCAGCCCTGAAGGAATTGGCCAGGGAGCTCTTCCTGGCTGGCTGGTTTGTGCTGACTGTCCTCCCCAGTTGTGCTCTCTGTAGCAGCCTCACACAACACTGGGTGAAATTACAAACATGTCTGGGGCTGACTGAATCATTCTGTATTAGCTCAGGGGGCAGCAGATTTAGGAGCTAGATTTGCAATGAATGCTTATTAGATTGTGTGTCTTCTGGGGATAGCTAATTTTTTTTATCATAAGATTCCATGACTTAGCAGCATAATTAGCTATTAGACATATATACTCCATTCAAGAGCTGCTTTTTCTTTTTTGTTTTAAGCCTGCTTAATCTAGAAGACTTTCTTTCCTCATTTATAGGGGAGTTTTGCACAGTTCTGACAAGTGCAAGATAGCCAGTGGGAATGAGACCTGTAATTAATGCATTGAATGCTCAGTGCAAGCAGAAGGCTCTTGGATGAAGAAGCTCTTCTGGCTCTGTCAGGTGTCTGACAAGAGGGCAAACACAGTTAGACAGAATGGTGGAGAGTGTGATATGGGGGGGTTACACCCTGCAAATTCATTTCATGCAAGGTATTGAGGACAGGAGGGAAAATTATGTCTTTCCCTATTCCTCTGAATTTTGAGCAGTCACATGTGCATGACTCTGCACTTTCTCAGTGAGAGCTGATTCACTGGCTTTCTGGTAACAAAAATAAATTGAGCCCAGTGTCCTGCCCCTTTTTGTAGGTGTGCGTGTGTTGAGGGAGGGATTTGTTAAAAGGGAGTGCAGCAGTGAGAGCCTGAACTGTGGGAGGTCCAGATTCAGCTGGGGGCTGCCAGAGACAAATTGTATGAATGTGGTCACGTATTGTCACTGTGCTCTGTCTTGGCATCCATGAAAATAGCTTCACAGATTCTGTGGTAAAATGAGAGCCCCTTGGATACTGCAGTGCTAGGGTGTCTTGTTGGTTTGTCCCAAAATGTTAAAGGTGATGGAAGCTGGAGTGGGGATGGTTGTCCTTTTCAATTAAGTTCTTTTTTTATGCAATGCTACTTGGTTTATTGCTCAGGAAATACCTTTGTTTCTCAGCTCTCTGGCTACAGTAGTACCTGCCATTTCTTGCAATTTACTTCGGAGGCTGTTTTCCAACTGCCTTGTGTTCTGGGATCAGATACAATCCCCTTTGATTCCTGTTCTCCTCTTGTCTTTGCTCACTTGGCTCTAAACATTTTGTTCCCTGAACACAGGCCCAGGTTCTCCACTCTCCCATGCTGCAGCAAACCAAACACTGCTTCTGAAGCAATTAATTAGGAAGCATTGACACACACAAGGGGAATTAGGACTCTTGATTGTTAATTTTTTCCCAAGTTTTGTCAAGGATTCTGTATTGCTTTTCCCAAATCTTCCAGTATTAGTTCCAGGACTGAGTGACTACACTTTGCCTAGTGATAATGCACTTAGTGATAATGTATTTCCAATTACCTGATCATCCTTCATTGCCTTGTAGTCACAGCACAAGCCACACCACCAGTGGGGCTGCCTGGCTCCTGCTGAACTCAGTTGGATGGCTATCCCAAAAGACAAGTATGTCCAGATAACCATGCTCCCAAGGCAGACAGAAAACTTACTTATTTGGTCACTCAAAGCATGGAGTGAAGACTGGGTCATCACTGGTACAGAGGGGTGCAGAGTCTACAGCAAGGCTGGCTCTCCAATTTGAATCTGGAGGTTAGACCTCTGCAAATGGTTTCTTAGTGGAGTTTGCCACAAAGAAAAAAAGAAATTACTTTCTTGATGTAAAAGCTGCTTTTCTATTACCTCTCCTGATCTCCAGGGAAGAGTGGAGGTGGCAAAAAATGGAAAATAATTAAGGTCTGAACAGAAATAACAACTGTCCTGACGTCTTCAGTGTGATTTTGTCACAGCTTTCTTCAAACTGAGTCCCTCTTCAATTTTATTGCTACATTCTCTGTCTAAAAGGGACAACCTCACATACTGATATTTGGGCTAAAATGCTGTTTTCAGTTGCACTGTGGCACTTTGGTCCTCATCAGCACCTACCTGTCCTGGAAGTGGTTTGCATTCAACCAGCTGGTCTTTCCTTGGCTTTATGGCACATGTTGCACCACTGTCTCAGTCTCAGACAAAAAATCCCCAAAAAGCCCAAACCACAAATAAGCACAAAAAGACACACACACACACAAAGAGAGGTAATTCTCAAGGCCAGGTTGCATGGGGCTTGGAACAATCTGGTCTAATGGAAGGTGTCCCTGCCCACGGCATGGGGTGGAACTGGGTGAGCTTTAAGGTCCTTTCCAACCCAAACCATTCTAGGATCCAGTAGAAACTAATCTGACTGCTGAGATGGGGATGTAAATGGGCTTTGCTCTTCTCTCCTGGATTATGCCAGAATTCACATGTGAGGTGAAGTGTTTCCCTACTCAGGTCAGGGCCTCTTTAAGTCTGTGCAAAACTACAGCAGACCCCATCAAAAAATTATTTACTTTAGGTTGTATTTAGCCTTAACAGCCTGAAAATATTTGACATTTCTGGTTTCTTAATATTGCTGAGAGAGGAGGAAAATTGTTAACACTGTTTTGTAAATGGCCAAAGCTGCAGAGGCCGGCTGGAGTGGAGCAGGGACTGTAATCCCTAATTCTAAATTCTCTATTAAAACCCTAATCCCTGGGCTATCCTTCTGCTTCAGGCAGCATTCGGGATGGATGGTGTATAATTTATCTGAAGTGATGCACCTGCCACTGTTTAAAGCCAGTTATTTTCCTTCTGTCCCTGTGTCAAAGTTATTTCTTTAATTGCCAAATTCATTTTTTGCTGGAGCAATTAAAAATTGCATCTGCTTGCATTTTACTGTTTCAGAGTCCTGTGGTTCAAATAGTTCAACAAATTCCACGTATACTCATGGTGTCTTGGGACTGATAAAGGTCGATGCCTGGACTGGTTAAAGGGGAAAAATCCAAGCACGTGGTTTCCAGCATTCACTGGCTGGTGAGAATCAAAACCTCTCCTCATTTGCCTGAGGATCCTAATTTTTTTGAAATAAACTTAATGTAAAAGGCAGAAAAATACAGATACTTCACAGACAATATAGATAGAAAAGAACAGCAGGATGGGGGGAATGTGGAAGTAGGTCAGATGCATTGCAGACAAAAAAAATCATTATGATTAGGAGAGATTAGGGAAGGCAAGAGCAAACAGCATCAAAGGAATCCAATTTATCAAGCCATTTAAGCAAGAGCATTCCTTGCAAAGCAAGTTCTCCATCCTGTGCACAGATTTGGAGTAAAATGAGAGGAGGATGTCCCGTACTATGTGTTTAATTTAGTATCTGGTCTTCTCTACAGCCAGCCATGGAAGATTGAAGAAACCTTTTTTAATTGTCATGAGAACAAACACTGCAGAACAGTTACCCACCTTCCTTGCTTGAGTTCTATTAGATTTTTCATTTTTGAAGCTGTAATTCCCAGTTATGTGTGCAGGTGAAGGATGCAGCCGGGGCAATGGCAGCTCTTGCTGGCAGCGCTCAGACACTGCTGCAGCATCAGGTGCTTTACATGAAATACAGAGATTCTCGTCTCAAAGGTTTCATATAAAGGCAATTTGTAAGGGTGAAGTTATTTCATCTGAGGACATTAGGAACTTGGCAATAAAAAGTAGATTCTGTTGTTTAATTTTTCGGCAACTAGGAGCCTGGGAGATGTAACTGACGTGCTGTGACTTGGTCTCCTTTTCTCCCTTTTTTTTCCTAGTTTTGATGAGCTTCTCTGTCCCATGTACCGTAACAGCAAGGAAATGGATTTCCATTTGGATGAGACTTGCTTGCCTCATTTGTATCAAGGCAGAAATGAATACTGAAAGCTCTGTAAAACATAACATTCTTCTCCTCCAGCATGGTTTTTTGGTTGTTTTTGCGGGGGTTTTTTTGATGTACCAAACAGGCCTTAATGGCAAACATAGGCAGTGTCTCTTAATTTGCAAGAGACACACAGCCTTTTGTAAGACAGGCCCTGTGTGGTAGGAATTCTGCTCGGACCTGAGAATTTGGGGCCTGTTTCTGCACAGCGCTACTTTTGTTGAGGTAGATTAACTACATTTTCTTTGATTTCACCAAGCTGGAGTGCTTCTTGCATGTTTATAACACTGGCTTGGGTCCTCTAGACAGAAACCACAACCTCTGAGCTGTTTGACAGAGCTCTGTGATGTCAAATGTTTCTTAGCAGGAGCAAACTGAGAAATACAAACAAGATGTGGACTTCTCTTAGCAGTGGGTTAAATACTGGCTGAACATCTTCCCAAATACCTGACTGCTGCTGCTAGGGGCTGTGGGCTGCTCTGCAGCCTGAACCAAGCCCTGCAGAACTGCTGACTTGACCCCGAGCATGGATAAGGTTTGGCATCTTAGAAGCTTTTAATTTACAGCACCTTTTATGCCACTCATTAGTTTCATATTCAGAAGGAATTGGAGTATGAAACAAGCTGAAAGTTTCAAGGGGTGGTTGCCTCCACAGCTCAAGTTACAGCTGGGGCATCCTCAGCCTTCTGAGCTGGGAAGTTGATTCTTTCCCGCAGCTTTTGCAGCAATTTGGGGCAATACAAGCCCAGACTTTGGTTAACACTTTCATTGCTGACTGGCTGCCACATTGTCACTCCGGCAGTGTTGCCTTTCATTTTCAAGCTCTGCCAAAACTCTGCTCTTTGTACAGCACAAGATGGAGCTTTGATGGAAATAACATGATTCTACTTTGTTTAGGCAATAAAGTGAGTGTGTGGGGAAAATCTCACCCCAGTCTTGTTCTGTGTCTCTTCCAAAGTTTGGCATAAACATTGAAGCAAAATATTTCTCTTTTTATCATGATGAAACTCCATATCTAGATGGTTTTATGCATGCTAGCAGCTTCCTTCAAGTCTTGCTACCACAGCTTTGACTGGTTTAAGTTGGTCTGGAGTTTCTGCCTTCAATAAAATGCTACACCTGGTAAGATTTTAGTCCCTTATTGCTGTGTGGTTTTTGCCTGACAATAGCAGGTAACTCAGTCTCAGCAGTCTGTGGTCCAGCACCCTGTGAAACCTCGGGTATGATGTCACAAGGTTTAGCATTTCAAGCACTGCTTTGGAGTGCAGTGTTGGGGATTGACCCAGTCTGATGATCTGTGGGCTTGGAAGGAAAAGGAGAGCAGCAGGGCATGAAGTACAGCTGCTTCTTATAAATCAGCACACTAGAAACACACTTTAATTACATTGTGGAAAGGAATAAGGAGAAGTTAGGCCTCGCCACAATTGTCTGGGTATTTGGACTCTGTCTAAATATGTTACTAACTCCTGTGACACCCATAAGTCCTTTCAAACACTGTGTGTTTAAGATTTTGCATTTACAAAAACACTGGCAATGGTGTAAGACTTAATTAATGATGAAGAGCACTGCATTGCTTTGAGAGCTGCTGGAAGAAAAAGGGCAAGTCTTGCCATCATCATTATTATTATTGTTCCATCTTTAAACTGTCAGATTACATAAATCTAGGCAGATGCCTTAAGGCATTGTGTGCAGAGGAAAGCTCTCTAAAGGAAAAAATTCCATTTTCCTATATCTTGGACTAAAATATCATAATTGTACGTGAAGATAGGACAGCTATTGCTGAAAGGGAGGTACAAAAGGGTAGGAAAGAAGCTAATGCAGCACCAAAAAAGAAGAGCTGGGAGACAGCTTCATCCAAACTGTTAGTGAAACTTAAATAATTCCCAAACTGGCCCTTTGAGAGTATGCCATAAACATTTAGATATTAAGGGACTGTGAGATAATGGCTGTTATTCCCTGAATGCAAATGTAATACCATGGAGTCTGAGATACTAGCACTTACTACTCTTCTTTTTTTAGCCTGAAAGTCTCAAAAGTGTTCTAAGCATCAGCTGGACACACAAACTCATTTGCCTTCTTCAGGGAATCCTGTCCAGCTGATCCATAAACTTTGTTTCAGAGGCTGGAAGCCTTGACTTGACTTCTTCTGTGGGAATTGGAGATTAAGGCTCCCGGGAGAATTCTGCAGGGTACTTTTAACCTAATGTGAACATGATGAACAGAATTATACTGGTGATTAATGGATCTATAAAAGAGAAGTATTAAACCGTGTTGCCCTGTAATATTATGAGTTACCTATACATTCTCCTTTCCTTAATCCCTCTCCAGGGCCTCATACAGAACTTTTTAGGCTCTTTCTCAGGCTGCCACCATTTGTTGCATTGCACTACAGCAGCTGTGACATGTCTGCTGCATTTTGATGAAATTACTTGAATTGGAATCACCAGTGGTGCAATTTTTCCTCATATAGATGATTTAATTACAGCAGGGAGATGTTACAGGGTTAATTAATTGTTGCTTATTAAGTGCTTTGAGACCTTTGAATGAGAAATGCTACATATGTGCAAGGGATGATTATTAGTTATTAACAGCAATGCTTCCAGCTATTTGGAGGGTAAAAATCATTTAGTTTCATTGTGAAATATTAAATTTGCAGTCTAGTCAGATCCATGGCACATTTCAGGTTGCAAGTGAAAAGCCAAGAATATACTTAGGTGTTGGGAAAGATGAAATAGGAAAGCCTTATAAATATGATCACTTGGCAAAAGATGCCAAAAACACAGAAACTATGAGCGAGACTGAAATGAAGACAAGCTTTGAGATATTAAGCCCCAGTTACTGAACAACTAGAAAACAATGGCATGGCCGACTGCAGGTAATCCCCCCTTGATGAAACAATCCCCTCTGCTTGCAGAAAGGTCCAAGGGTCAGAGCAGACCCTGCCTATTCAGCAGAGGGTCTGAAAAAGCAGTTTTTAGGGTTTAAAATACAACTCCATATGGTAATGCAATGATTCTTGTAGGCTGTATGTAAATGTGTAGCTTATTCTAGATTGGTTAAGGAAAATCAGAATATTCAGCACAGAAGATGATTTATTGTATTGTAAATGGCAACCAGCTCTCCTTTTACTCTCTTTTTTACTCTCTTTACTCTCTGCATCCTTTGCGCTCGCCCTTTCCCTGGGGCTTGAACCCTTTCTCTCTCTCTCTCTCTCTTCTCTGAGCTGCTTTGGGCTGTGTCTGGCAGCCCCTGGCAGGTCTCTCACACCCACACGCTTTAATAACAAACCTCATGCTGTAAGAACTGATCCCAGAGAACTCTCGTGTCTGTCCCGACCGTCCAGGACCAAACAGGACCCCCTGAAAACCTACACTTAGGTAGTGATGCACTGTGCCAAATTTGGCTTGTGGGAGTGGTTCCCATCAGCTCCCCTTGGAAAAGAAAGAAGCTGGAAATGCAGCAGGTTGCAGAAACTGGAGGAGGGGATGGTGTGGGAGGAGGTTCCTGAGCTTTCAGTAAAATCTGTAGGAAATGGAAGAGTTTGCAGGATTATTGAGGTACAGGCTCTAATTTAATGATTTATCCAAGGTTATCGGACAGCATCCATTGCCTTCAGAGCCACTGTCTCTTTTTCAGGCTTTTTCCTAAAGATTTTCTCTGCCAGCAGCAACTGTAGGCTTGCCTGAGCCCATGGACAGTGTATCTGTGTGGAAAATCAGGCTGCCTAAGCTCTGGTATTTATCCTGGCACTCAGGCTGCAGTGCTATGTCTAGAGAGATATTTCATCGGTTCTCAAAATTTAATAACTCAGTGTGTCAAAATATGAGCTGTTCAATTTTCTGGAATTCCTTTACTCATTTCAAAGAGCTCTCTCTTCCCTGTGCTCCTTCTTGCTACACTTTTTCTTATATTGAGGAATAAATTTATTTACTGATGAGAGGGGAGGAAGAGACAGACTTTTGTCCTCATGTTGCTTCCCATGGAGGAGCACAAACTGCCTTTTAAGGCTTGTTTCCATACCTGGAAATTCAGTACTTGTCTCCATCCCAGAGATGAGCCCACTGACTGGGGGCGTTTGTGTGACGGTTCTGCAGTGCCTCAGAGAGGAAGGAGGAAGACACAAAATGAGCTCTGTGCATCCTGTGCCAAGCAAAAACGACTGACATCATTAAAATTAAAGTCTATCTCTAGGAAATTATCACTGACATGAACAAGTAGCAGCTCTTCAGTGTGCTGACCCATCACAGAGGGAAGGATTGGGCAAGGTGTGAATACAGCTGCCTTAAAACATTCCCTGAGCTGGGGAATCCAGGCAGTGGGGCTGGCAAGGGTGTGATCTGTGGGGGATCAGTGCCCACAGCTCCTGCTGAATTGCACTGGTGGAGCTGCTCAAATGTGGATCTAGGTAGGAGAGAACCAAAGGAGTTGCCAGAGGGTAGAACGGACCCCTGCAGCCTATTTCTAAATTTGTGAACTGTCTAAAGCAACCTCTAGATAAAGCTGCAGCCCTACAATGGAGTGTCTCCTGCTGCTGCACCTTAGGTGCTTTAGGTTTGTACATTTACAATCTTTCCCCAAGTCCCTGTCACAAGGACAGCATTTGTCTTGCCAGAGAGGTGCAGAACTGCCACATTTCTGCTCAGGTATTCTGTGTAGTACATTCTGAGCACCGTGAGTCACTCTGCATGCACAGGCTGTGAGCTGCATGCTTAATGCCTCCTAAGTTCCTGCAAGCCCTAGTCTTGCTCTGCAGGTGCTGCAGGGATGAGCTTTATCCCAATGGATATATTCAGGAGTCCTGGATGCAGAACTGTCTGATCAGAGCTGCTGCAGAATCCCCAGAAACCCAGAAAAGTGTGTGCGGTCTTCAGTTCTGCTTGGATAAAATGTCTTGGAAGGAAAAACAACAGCAACAACAACAAAAAAGTCACATGTATCAGAGAGCCCTAGATGAAAGCACAACTTTGGGAGATTTCTTTGGGGTTCTTTTGTCAGGTTTTTTGGTTTTTTCATCACTGTGCTGTGCAGTGTCTAGTTTAGGCCTGAATTGTGTTATCCAAGTAAGACAATTTTTAAGAAGGGTGCAAGACTGTATAAAAAGTTCCTCCCAATTAACTGGCATTATCCTCTAGGAAGTTTTCACCAGTTTTAATGGATGTAGACCTCTTCCTGTTCTCAGTAAGCAAGTATCTGGGTCTGTTTTCCAGCTTGATGATTTCAGGGAGCTTAATTTTGTATGTACTGGCTTTATTATTTTGTTTTTATTGTATCACTTTATTATTTATTTGTATGAACTGGCTTTACTTCCAGAGAGTGAAGACTTCTGTGAGTGTAAATCACTTTCTACTTGTAGGAACTAGCTGTGTATATGTGTATGGCACTGTACTAGTTTGAAAAACAAACCAGTGAGAGGCACCAAGTCAGAATAACAATTTAATAGGGAAATTAAAATAATAAAAATAAATAAACTAATAAATAACAACTAAAGACAGAAAACACTGGTTTCAAAAACCGACAGAGTCAGGATACAACCTGACACCCTGTTAGTCAGGGTGGTGGTAGCTGTCCGGTCAGACAGTGGCTGCAGCCCTCCTGAAGTGGTAGATGTGGTTCTGCTGAAGTGGTGCTCCTGTAGAAGGGTCTGCTCCTCCTCAGAAGGTCCAGTGGAAGCTATGTAGCTCCTGTCCTCTGGAAAATCCAGTGCAAAGGTTGTCAGTGGTGTTCAGACAGGTGTATATCCAGGATGGAATGCTTGGTTCCTCCTCCTGGGTGGAGCATCTCACAATGGGATGATGAGCCATGGGCCAGGGCAGTGGTGGGCCATTAACCAGGGAGATAGTCCAGAGGGAGGAGGCAAGAAAAACACTGTCCCACCCGGTTTCAGCAACTCATGAGGATGGTGATAGAATACATTGCAACCCAGGACAGGGACACAAGGAGGATTCAGCAAGTCTGATCAGAGAAATTTCCTGGGGTGAAGCCTGTTGCTGTTTTTCTGTACAACAACTGGTTCTGCTGGGTTATGACTGGGATCTGAGATACTCCTGCAATGCAGATGATGATAATAAAAATAGCCCACACGTCATTAAGTGAATCAAGGAAAACTCCACCAAAGACACAGTTAAATCTTTATCTGTTCTGATAGTGCAGGTAGGGATTTCTGGCTCCAAAAGCAGGAGTGGGGAGGAAGTTAGGGCAAATTCCACTGAATTCCTGTTCACCTAGGGCTGTTCTGTAGTATGAGATATTGCAAATGCTGTGGCAGGTAGAGATGTACATTTGACTCAGTCACTGCAACAGCCATACATATGCCATACAAATACAAATGCTTTCCATGCTGTAATTGTTTTGACTCTGGACAATTGTTCTCTTTCCTGTGTTCTGGCTTTTCTGGACTCTAATTGCCTGTCAGCCAAGGAATGCTGCTTGGCAGAGACAAAGGAGAATGGCTTGGTGCCCATCTTTGTGGCTGAAAGACTATTTTATTAAATCTTTCTGGACAGTGCATTTCAATTTCTATTGCTCCGGGGCTCTGGAATCTGAGCCACGCAGTGAAACAGGCTCCTGCTCCTCCAGGTGCCAGGAGTGATCTGAGGGAAAATGAGACTTGTGGCCAAGGCTCGTGTCCCAGGATTTAGCCAGTGCTTTTCCCACTGTGGGGGTGTTTAGAGACACAGAAATCCCCATGGGGAGATGCTGGGTGGGTCATGTGAGTCACCAAAGAAACACAGCCTCAAAAGACAAGGTGGAAAAGCAAACTGGTTTCCTACAGATGAGTTACCGCATAGGGACTTACTAAAGATGATCTATAAAATTTGCAGGATTTGGTTTACTATTTTATCCATTAAACCATTCTTTTAATATTCAGCTCTTGCTCATAGGGTGGAAGGGATGTGAAAAGCGTCTGCAGTATTATTAGCAGTCTCAGTGTAAAAGGGATCCTTTAGCAAGGTGTTGTGGCAGTGTGTTGTCTACCTCCTCCTTGAGCCAGCCCTTCCACCCCAGTCTCTTTATTCCCCTCCTTAGTCAGCAGGTTCTAAACCAGATGAAAGCAAACAGCCCTAAAAATGCTGACTTCTCAAAGTGCTGCACCCTGTCAGTCAGGCAACCAGGAACAGAAGTACTACCAACATCTTCCTGACAGCAGACTTTTATCTCCTTCTAAAGGCAGACATGTAAAAAGGAAAATAATTTACAAACAGTAATGCTAAAATTAAAAGCTTAGAAGAAATAATTCCTTATTCAACCTGAAGTAGGTGGCATACAGAAGAAAGAGGGAAAAAGCAAAACCCATCTAGTTTTCCCTTTTCTGAATATATTACTTTTTTAAAAACTTGGATAAATCAGCCTGGTGTATTAACCTTCCAGAGTGGTGGAGGGAGTGCAAGCTGCAGCCTGTTCTTTGTGTCTCCCTCCACTCGGGAGCCATTGCTCACAGGTTACACCTCTCCCAGTTTTGTATTCCTGGGCAGAACAAACTGACAGCCCTTTACAGCTGGAATGGGAATAGGTCTTGAGGAATGGCTTCTGGTACTGTTTTCTCCAGGAATCCCACTGGCATTTCCAGTGATAATACCACACTGCTCCTACTATTTTCCATTCCATGAGCTGCGCCAGTCCCCTTGGCCTGGGCTCGGGGCAGCCTGGCAGCTCCAAGAGAGGAGATCTAAGGCTGCACAGCCTGAACTGGCTTTCCAGGAGTGCTTGGAATCTGTACTTGTACATGGGACACTCAGTTTTCTGGATTTATTCCATGTGAGACTCTTTCCAGCTGCAGAGAGAAGTAAAAGAACTTGGTTAATATTGATTTAATGTCCACACTTTTTCTGCCTTTTAGAAAGGCTCTTTCTGTGTAACTCAGCTCCCTTGTTTCCCAGAGTAATTTAATTTTAATTGAAGACTCAATTGTACATTTGTACAGGTACAGTTGAGTACAGGTAATACAGTACTATTCAATGAAAATGATCTTTATCAAAGCAGAACAGAACAATATTGTGGGGTTTTTCTGTTTTATTTGCTTTTGTTTCACCAGTTGACTGAGGCACCAGCTTTTGCCTTTCCTGCTGCTGCCATTCACACCGCGGGTCAGGGCTATCTATGAACCACTAAATGATGTATCAAGAACACTCTCTCATCTCTCTGCCTTCAGCATGAACTTGTCTTTGATGAATCCTAGCTGAATGGGATAAAATAATCCATATTCACTGTGGAACACTACAGCTCAAGCCAGAAAAGGACCCCAGTAAAAACCCAAACAACAAACCCCTTCTTTGAAATTCCCTGATGTTTCTTACCTTCACAACTGCTTGAAGGACCAAAGCTTTTAAAATCTTGTTTAGAGGAGACACTAATAGCACCTGATTCATCCCATAATGCTTCTTTAAACTGTTTTCCTGTTTTCAATACAAAATCTTGGGGTCCTGTACAATGCAAGGTCAGCATTCTTCCCTGTTTCAGAGCTGAGGAAACTGAGACACAGGCTGAGTGGATGACTTATGCAAGATCACATGAGGAGTTCTGAGACAACTACAAGAAGATGTCCTGCTTTTGAGCTAATTGATACAATCTGAAATTCACATTATTTTCCATAACTGTCCTGGTGTGGGAACTCCAACCTGCATTGCTGTATTAGTAGAGGAGCTGTTTTTTCCTGTTTTCATGGTGAAGATGAGTCTGGGAGATCCTGTGGATCGTTGGGGATGGCAGAGAGCACTTTTTGTAAGAATAAAGCCTTGTCTCACTGCTTCCCCTGGGTGACCTGAGGCGGACTCTGCTCAAGAACACCAAAAGAAGGGAGGACATGAGCCCCTGACACACAGCTCAGGGTGCCAGAAACCAGTCCTTGCTCTGGGCCTCTGAAAAATTGCAGAGGGACTGTCAAGAATGGAGGAATGGCGGGTGTGCAGGGAAGAGGGAGCTGGAATGGTGGGGGAGAATGAGGAGGGAGAGGGCAAGAAAAATACGTGAGCCCAAGAGACTCAAAAGACATTCTTTGGCTTCTTCTGCCTCCTCTGCTGGCTCAGCCACTGCTCAGGCCGTGAAGACCCCTCTTAATCTACATTTCCTTTTCCTCTTTCACTGGGAATGGAAGAGTCATGTGTAGGTGACCCTGCTCGCCCCCTCCTTTCCCTCTCCATTTCCTTTCCCAGCAGTGTCTCTCTGGGATACGCAGCCATCTGGCTGTTTATTGCAGCATGAGCTGAACTCTTAGATGTATCCTTTGGAATTTGGTCCTGGTTTAGTGATTTCTCTGTCATTCCTTTGCATTTTCCATACATCTCGTTCACACCCACAGAGCCACTGCTGTGTGAGTGCACTCAGTCCTTTTGTATCCCACGTACTTTCATGTTTCCTCTTTCCCCCAGAACTTCTCAACATTCTTATTTGATTTCTATTATTTTTTATTTGATTTTTTTTACTCACGTTTCTCCTGTTAGCACAGGGAGCACCATCCCACTCTGAAACAGTCAACTGAGTGTAGGCATCAGCCTCCCTCCTGCTCTAATCCCATCCACCCTGGGTCAAGACACTGACCTCAGAGGCATTGCTGGAGGCGGAAAGGGAAGATGCAAACGATTCCAGAGGAAGTTCAGCTTTAAAAGCTTTCAAAGTTCAGCACTGGGATAATCAGCAAGACTCCTTAGCCCTCTCCCTTTGTGCTATGAGTAAAATGCACAGTACAGTCTGCTTAACTCCTTCACTGCCAGCAGCAAAGATGTTGGTAAAGAGATAGGGAAACAAAAAGGAGCATCTTCCATGAAAAATCCATCTCTTCTGTATTGGTAAGAAAGCACAAGATACTGGGAGTATAATCACGAAATAGAAGTCTGTCCTGGGTGCTTTCATACTCCTCTCCTCTTCCAGCATATCTCACAAGAGAATGTAAGCCCTACAGCTGCTGAAAATTGATTTCTTGATGGATTTCTCATGAAAGAATGGATTGATGCTGGGAATGAAATCTTCATTTGTGTCTGGTGGTGAGATAAATTATGACTGAACCTTTCTCTTCTCTCACAGATTAATTCTCTGATTCTTAGGGTTGTCCTTTGCAGGGCTAAGAGTTGGATTAGATTATCCTTGTGGGTTCTTTTCAGCTCATATTCTATGATTCTGTTAGGGTGTTGTTCTAGGCTCTTTCAGTAGGTAAGACTTCTTCCTTTTCATTTCATTCCTCTTGCTGTGACAGTGAACTTGCCATGGTTGTTTCCTTTATGCTGGACACCATCAGGGCAGGGCTGAAGGTGAAGCTGATGTTCCTGTGCCATCTCAAGTGTTCCATGTGATAAGGAGCACACAGGGCTGGTGTGCTGGGATCTGTGCTGAGGAGGTTGAATGGCCACTGACAACTTCACAGTTGTCACAGGCAAAAGATATGGACCCAGGATAATTAAACAACTGTGTCCCATTGCAGCTCGTGGCAGCTTCCAGATGCTGCTGAAAGTGATTCCAGATGTGTTCTTTGGAACCTCTGGCTGTTGAGAGCACATCCTCTTTCCAAGATGCATGTGGCATCCCTGCCTTTCTCCTTTAGACATGAGAGGTCAGCAGCATTTAGAAATACACCCACGGGGCAAAACGTTTCCCAATCCCTCCAGTGCCTCTGTCCTTCCATGAGCTCACAGATGTGCACAGCTGTGCAGTTGAGCAGGGCACAAAGGGTCGTCTCTGCCTGTCACGTGTAGACTCTTTACCTTATGCACAATTAGTTTTAGGGCCCACTGTGTCCCTCCGTGGAGTCATGCAGACCCAAAGCGACCTTAGTGATTCTCTCGTCTAGCAGCCCAAGGCAGGAATTTCTCCTGGTTACCCGCACATCCTTGGTTTTCCTGGCCTGATACCTCCCCCTGCTGTTCCCTGTCTTTTTTGGCACTCGGCATCCAGCTCTATCCCAGCTCTCCTTCACTCCTGCTGGTAACTCTGATAACTGCGGAGCTGAGGTCGGACCCTGATGTGGCAGGAGAGCAAAGGCGGGACAGTGGGTGAGGAGAGGAGCAGGAGAGTGTCTTTAAAGGGAGGTCGTGGGCTTGGCATTCTGAACGAGCTCTGAGTGGGGAATGACTCAGAAGTCGGGGGGCTCAGCTCTGGAAACCCCAAACTCAGCAGCTGAAGGCCACTCTGGTACTGGCTGCAGGCACTTCTCTGTTTCCCCACCTTTATGACAACACCACCTCCCCATCTCCCTCCTAATGCTGGGTTTAAGAGATTTCCCAAGCTTTGCGTGTTTGATTTTTTTTTTTTTTTAATGATAGTTTATGTGCTCAGCCCCGGTGTCATTAAAATTATTCTTTTGTTCTTCCCAGCATAAGCACTTCTAGGCTGAGACTGGTTTATATTTTAGTGGCTTTCAAGTAACAAATGTAATTAATTATATAATTATGGGAGAATATAGGGAGGAAGAGGAGTGTTATTGGTGCTCATTCCAGCATTACTGCACCATACAAACCACCCAGTATGAAGCAGGCAGGCAGCTTTCCCAAAGACTGTGCAGGGTAACAGTATTCCCTCTGATCTCTGTCCAGGCAGCGACAGGGGAGGAAAGGGGCTTCATCATCTGTGAGGGTGCCCCAGAGAAAAGGAATAACATTAGAGTGTAAAATCCTGGTGAAAGGGACCATTTTTATTGCACAGGGATTCGACATCCCATACAAAGGATTTTCATCCCAACTGGGTGCCAGCCTAGTTAAAAGCACTTTTAAAAAGAAACAACTGAATGAACTACAAAGCAAAATAATAAGTAGAACTCAGCACATTACAAATAAAACATCAAACAATCTTATTAAATCAGCACTTAGATGCTAGAGCTGAATGCATTCAAATTAGATATAAAGCTTTGATATTGCAGTGGTGCATCTCAGCAGATGTGTGAATTCCCTGTTACAGGTGCCATCATATGAAGGCTTTGTGGATGGTTTTCTAAAGATGCTGTTTCACCCCAGAATCACCAACCAGAGCAGTCCAAGGACATCTGCATTGAGCCAGTGGATAACTTTATGGTACATGCCTTGACTCTGTGAATGTGCTGCCATTGCTTGGTAGGAGGGTGACTGGAAAAATGGGATGAGAAGGCCGGACTGCAGTTCAGATCATGTGGTTTATGCTTCTGTCCATGGCAGGAAGTGGCTGGTGGTTGTTCCATGGGCCTGGGGAGCCCTGTCTGTGGATGTTTGTTTAGAAACAAACAGTAACACTACAGTGCCAGGTCAGTTACAATAGAATTGGCTCTAATGGTTTCCTTTTCAGCGCAAATGTACTGCTACAAACTGACCTGTGCCCCCAAACCCTAAATCAGGCTGTGCCCACACAATGTTTTCCAGTGCTTTTAGGAAAATCATACTTTGACTGATGAAAATCAAAGAGAGCTGAGGAAACCTGGGGGGCTGGTGGGCCTGTGGTACAAGAGACAAAGAGAGTCCACTGGTGAGATAGTCCCTAGTATCAGAGATCCTCCCAGGTTAGGGTAACCGAAAAGGCTCCCCCCAGGCTCCCCTGTTCTGTTATGTTAAGGTACCCCAGTTCCGCATCCCTGATTGGCCTTTGGCCTCCCCACCCCTTTGTTACCTTATATGTCCTTGCCCTAGAAAGTTCTCCACTCCCTGTTCCCCCCATTCGCCCTTGTCCCATCAACACGCCCCCAGAGTTCCCCATTAGCTCCCATTCCCTAACCCCACCTGTGTATCGCCCCTGTGTCCTCAGACCATTGGTCCCTGAGTGTCCCTCTGCTCCAGTATAAAACCCTGGACCCCACTTGTTCTCTGTCTTCATCCCTGGATCCCTTCATGGTGTGGCTGCAGTAAACCTCATCCCGTGGAACCCCATACGAGGACCCTTCCTGCCTCTGCCATTGACCCATTTTACTGGAGCTATCTGTGTGGGTGTGTGGTGGCTGCACCGAGTGGCTTCCTCCTGGAGATGCTTATGGGAAGGTAACAGCACTTTACCATCCCGCACCACATGGCAACAGAAACCTGTGTGGACTGAACTGAAGACCATTTGTGCTTTCCCTTCTTCCTGGGACACAAGAATGTGATTTGTGAGGCTGCTCCTGTCTGTGATGAAGAACTATCCAGAAACACGGATATGCAGGACAGTCCTGATATTCCTGATGGGCAGGAACTGAGGATAAGGCTGGTAGTGACTTAGGAACAGAAGGAAGGAATGACTAGATTTAGGCAAGATGGTTTCTATGACAAGTATAAAATACTCATCCCAGGCTCATTCCCTAGTCTTCTATTCCCCAATTTTCTATGGTAGCTCTGTATTCAACACTGTAACTGTGAGCCTATTGCACCTGAAGTGTTTATATAACTTTTTTGAGCAGAAGGATATAAGCTGTGGTGACCCAGCCCCACTACCAGACAGCCCTGCATCCGTCATTTATGACCCATCCAGTGGGCAGATGAATCTGAGTCCGAGGGCATGTGGGTAGGTGAGGCTGAGGTCTAAGCCACAGCCCCCATTCTGGAAGATTCTGTTAAATTCGTTTGTCTATTGGACACTGTTGGCTTTCCCTTCCCCTGGTTGTAGTCTATTGGATGCTTATCTCGGTGCTCCACCCATTTTGTTGTTCCCTACTGGCTATCCCTCTTTGCTCCACCCTGTTTTCTGTCCTTTTTAATGGCTCGCACAACCCTGTCCCTCAGCTTTTCTGGTTTTGCCGTCTTTGGATAATAAAACTCTCTGGAGCCTTCCAAGCAGGAACAGAACTCCCGAGGCAGGCCCTGGAGAAGATGTAGGATTTGGCTGTGATTTTATTTGGTCCAGCTGGTGAACCTGTCCTTGGCTTGTCAAGAGACAAGGGAAAATGTTCTATTTAGTTGAGTAGAGATCCTGCAGGGAAGGACTATGACATAAGACATCTGGTTACACTTGGAATGCTGCCATGAAAATCACTCTTATTTCCCTAGACAAATCTCATCCTTCATCTGTGCCTCCAGTTCCCCACATGTGAAAAAGAGGATAATGTTGCCTGATCTGTGGATGTTGCGAGAATGAATCCATAAGTATTTGCAGGGCACTCAAATGCTGTGGAAAAAAGCTCAAAGAAAAGCCAACCAATAAAGAGAGTGATGAAGAACACAGGCCAATATAAACCATTCCTTGGCCATGGTACAGCTCAGTTTTAATGACTCATGATCTCGTGTAGTGTAAAACAACACCTCGGTTTCTGGTAGAACAATAGTTTTATGTTGCATCCTGCACCCAGTGCTCCCAGACATGCATGAGGAAAGGCAGTTTTATGTTTTATATACGTTTGCTTTTCAACCTTCAGAAAGATTTAAGGGGGGGTTATTCCAAATCTGCAGCAAAGCCAGTGTTTCTTCCTGAAGATTAGTAATTAGATCCTGTGGCAGCACTTAAATATTTTGATGATGTGTTCTTTAAAAGCATATTAGATTAGATAGTCAGATAGGAATGCATGATAATAAACTGAGCAGACAGGGCCACGTGCTTAGTTACTCATTATCACTTCAATCCAGGCTGAATTGTGTGAACACCTATGACACTAAAAAGGCAGAAAAGTAAAGTGGACTTCTTAAAAATGTTATTTTTTGCTCTCCATAATTGATTATATACATGTTACTCTAGAATAATTCAGAAGACAGGACAAGGAATATGTCATTTCATCCTTGCCTATCTTTTGCTGGCTTCCTAAAAAACTGCAGCTTTGAATAGATGATACTCTGAAAGTCTAAATTATGTTCTACTAAAAACTTTATAAAGGGGCCCTCCATGAAATAGCAGCTCTGATGGCAGTGAGGCAGGTTGTGTTCAATGGATTTTAGTGGGAGCTCTGCTGCCTCCAAACACAGGATTGGGCACTTGTAGAGGGGAACCTGATCCCAGAAAGGCCCTGCGGGATGCCATTCACAGTTATGATTAGAAATGTCCCAGGAATGTGTGGGGAAGGATGAGTGCCCAGCCTGCCTGAGATAGTGCCAGCATGGTCTCCGGCTCTCTCCAGAGGAGCCAGATGGCATTGTCTCTTTTTCCCAGTGATTTTGATTCAATAAGGTTGCCTTTTCCACGTGCTCCCTCAGTCTGGCTGCAAAGGACCAGGGAGAGGGGAACATCTGACTTGAATCTTTGCTGTGGGATTCTCTCAGGGTTTGCTGCCAACCCCACTCCCCAGTGCTGGCATCCAATAACCTACTGCAGCACTCCGACAGCACAGGGACACCACCCAGGACCTTCTCAGCCTGACAGCCCAACTTCCATTCCCATCTTTTTCCAGGTTCTCTGGCAGCTAATGAATAATACAAGAGGTCTTTCTTCCTTTTGCCGGCGTAATAAATTTAAAGCCTTGACATCACTGTACAAAGACCTAACAACACTGAGGCACTAATAATGACATTATGAGGGCTAAGTCAGCCAACAAGTTACTGGCTGAGTATAATTTCTTTGACTATTTGTCATTATCTCCAAATATGCTTTGATTACTTTCTTCCTTGACATGCAGACTTCCTGATTTGTCTGACATGCTTTGAGCATTATTTAGAACAAGCCCTAAGCCAGCCTTGGATTAATTGAATACATATATTTTTAATTTCATTCCTGTTTTTAGAAAAGACTTGCAACTGCAAATTTTGCCAGAAGGTGGAACTAAAGCTCCATCTCCCAGCAGCTGCTCCAGCACAACTGACAGGAATGCACTTAAAAGCCTTGGATTTAGTTAGTCCTTTCTCTCTTACTCTCGAGGCAGCTGCTGGAAAGAAGACTGTCTAACATTCCGAGTGGATTAATTATTCTATTAGATCTGTTTAACCAAAATCTAATGATCTAAACATCATATCAGATCTGAAGGGACTTTTAGTACACATTTAAAATCATGAAGGTTTTATTATTACAGACACTGCCTGAAAGAAGATTTTTTTTGTTCAGTCTTTTGGTGCTTTGGTTTCTCAGCAGTCAGAGTTTATCAGGCAGAGATGTGACTATTTCTAGTAACACCACTCTGAGAGCTGGTACTTTCAGTGGAGTGTCAGCACACTTTGCAATGATTTACTGGGTCATATTATTCTGTGGGAGCCCATTCCAGAGGCACTGATCAAGATGCAGGCCCTGCATGGTAGGTTGCTCCTTTTCAGCTGTACACAGAGTTCTCCAGAGAGCTGTTAAAGCAGAGAACAGCAACAAAAAAGGTGTATTGCAACTTTCCTGGGGTCACAGTGCTGGCAAGTGACAAGAATTGCATCCATCTCCTGAAACAAGAGTTGTTTGCAGACAGCACTGTGCCTTCCCAGGGCAATTATAATTTACTAATTGTTCAGTTTAGCAACAGATCCATTATCTGTCCCTCCTGGTTTTTTTACTTCTCTCTCCTGTCCCTTCACCCAGAATCTCAAACCACAGCCAATTCTGTACCTCTTTTTGGGGAAGAGAAGTGCTCAGAGAGACTCACAGCCTTAAATGTAATGGAAACATTTGCTAATGAATGAGCCCTCGTTATGCGTGTTACAAGGAAACACTTAATTGACAGTGGCCACCAGATAACAGGGTTTAATTAATAAATCTATGTGGCGTCACATACACCACAGGAAGGGATTACAGGGGTTAAAGTGTCTGTCTGGTGGACTTTTATGGAAGAGTTGTGTTGCCTGTCTTTTAACATGAATAACCCGCATGTCTGTGCCCCAGCACTTGCAAAGGGAGGGTCAGTTGGTTCTGAGAACACAGCAGTCCTGTCTGGCTGTTTGAACATGGCTTGGATGGCATCTGAAGCACACCAAAAGCACATTTGTTTTCTTGCCTCTCCAGCTAGCATCTGGGTTCCTATGCTGCTGTCTATTCTACTGCACACACGGCCCTAAGTTGGACAAACAGGCTTCTCAAACCCAGCAGTTAATGACCGAGTCATTAGTGCCTCAGACAGGCTGTCAGCACCCACCTCCCCAGTGGCAGCAGGCTCCCAAAACAGGGATAACTGTATTGATAAACTAATGAAGCTCTGCTGACCTTCCTCTACTAGTACAGTGACTCCGTACCCAGTGGGGAGCAAAGCTCTGGAGATCCCACTGCAGTCCGTTAGGGAAGATGGATTACTGTCACTCTGACCTGCAAGGGGTACTCCAGGTTTGCAGTGTGATGTGAAGAGGTCACAGAGAGTCCAGAACTCCTGATCAGTCTGGTCTTTGATAACACTGGAAGGTTCCATGCCAGTGCCAGGGGGTGGAATGAGATGGGCTTTAAAGTCCCTTCCAACCCAAACCATTCTGTGAGTCTGTGATTGTCATCCTCTTCTATTTGCATGCTCATTTTAGAGCTGTAAGTGTTTGTGACACACAAAGGGGTAATATTGACAACTACCACCAGGCCAGGAACACTCATCTTTACCCACTCTGCTCCTGCTTGGATGCACATCACCCTCAGAAATCCCTGCAGAGGGGACAGAAAGCAGAAGCTGCCCATGTGAACCTTTGTCCAGGAGAGCTGAACCTCCTGGTATCACCTGGCCAAGCCCTGTGGAACCAAACAGAACCAGCCCCATTTGTCGCAGCCCATGGGCCAGGCAACACATCTCCTGTTCTCGTGCCTGCAAAGTGACAACTGGGCAAGAGGGGCACAAAGGCTCTCTGCCTGAAGTGGTGCCTCAGACTCAGAGAGCCCTTTGGGACTTGGCAGAGTTGTTTGTTCTCCTGCACACAAGGAGCATCTTGGAGAAATGTGACCATACCAGTTCTGCTGAGAATGATTATGGACAGAAAACCATTTAACCTGCTCTTCCCAGCAAGCGGCTGTGGCTTACCAGTACAACCCCAGTCATCATCCTTTGCCTGAATGAAGATGTTGTCCTGCCTTTAGTATAGATATTAAAAAATAAATTTTAAATCTCACTAAGTTGAAAGGAGCAACTTTTCTCGAGGATGCAGGTCTTTATTGTTAATCAGTTACTTATTCGACCAAGAAAACTGTTGGACCATGGAGACCTAATTAGCTGGTAATTATTCTCTAGCTTTGCCTTATCTGGATCACAAGACAGATCTTTGTCCTCTATCAGTAAAATCCCATGGCAGACAATGGAACGGGAATCATCTGTTAAACTGGATCCTGTTCACAATCCAAATATTCTGGAAGAATGGGTTTTTTACATGCAGGTCTGCAGAAACATCTCACTGCAATTACTTTATTACTATTAATCACTACCAGGCTATGAAGGAGTAGCAATAAGTTAAAAATAAACTTGGTTTACTATGAAAAATTGTGTATTTTGATTTATTCTCTAGCTGCAGCTGAATCATTTCTTTCTGCTCTCTTAATAGGAGACTTTCCATAAGCCTTGACTCTTCTTCCAAGTGTTAATGTGCAGACCTACTTTAATGCTTCTGTATTAATATTCTGCTGGACTTTGAGCTACAGCTGTGGAAACAATAATTTTCTTTAATACACAAAGCACAGAATAGGACACAGAAAATAATTAAGACTAGGGAGTGAGTCTCCAAGTGCTCCCTGAGCCCCGTAGCTCAAAAGGAGATTTCCTGCCTACAACAGGGATCCATAGCTGATGAAAAGGAAATTTCATGTGAGCTGGAAAGACTTCAGAAACAAAGTCTTAGAACGTTCTTCTTTCTGTGCGCTAAAATACATTCATGGGTAATTTAGAATTGAGAAAAAAGAGCTCAATATAACAAAGGATGAGCTATAATAATATGCTCTTACTATAAGAGTTCAGACTTTTTTTCTTCATGGCATCCTTCTAGGCAAACATTGTGCAATTATAACCTATATAAGCTCATTTTACATTAACCTTGTGTATTTTAACAGATAAAACACTTTATTTTCAGTTGCTGAGATTAATATTGAGCTACTAACACAATATAACCAGCAACCAGAACTATTCCAGCTCTCTTAGACTGTCCTGTCCCCTTCTTAGAGTGCAGAGGGTTCTTAGCACAATGACCCCTAGTTAGTGCGTGCAGGTGGAAGTGCAGGGACTTGGACATCTTATAAAAAGGGGAAGATAAGCTTTCCTTCTCTTTATTTATCTTTTTTTCTTCTCCTCCTTATAGCAGGAAGACTTTCCCAGCAAAACACGAAGTTGTGACTGGGTAAGAAAGGCGTTGCCCCAAAATGAGAGCATAAAATGGAGCTAAGCCATGAAGAATTTAAATGCAAAATATTAGTGTAGTTAAGTAGGAGCACATCTGGAATATGAAGAAATGTTAAGATTGGTGGCAGTCAGGGAGCAGGGACAGGCTTTCAGGCTGGGTCTAGAGACCTTTCTTCTCTGTGTTAAAGATACTCTTCAATTGCTGCTGTTGTTTCCTCCAGCAAGAAAATGGAACTTAATCTGCCCCGGGAAATCTTTGAATGGGTGGAAAGCAAATGAGAACAATTCTGCATTGCAAACAGACATGATGAGGATCTGTGCAGTCTGGGTTAAGCCCTGAGTGAAAGACACTGCTCAGTTACCAGCTGAGACAGCCCTGAGGCTCCCAGGAGCTGTAAGATCCCTGGCAGTAGGGATTAAAGTCTTTCAGACTGCCATTGGAAAAGGACTGGGGAGTGTGGGCAAGGAAATAGGTACTGGTGAGAAGAAAAACAGCTCAGGGTCATAAGGCTGGACTATGAGCAGAAAAATGGGACAACTGAGTTAAGGGACCTGGGGTTGCTCCTTAAATAAGGAGATTGGACACCCTGGACACATGTACCAGTTGTTTGATGTCCTACTCCCCCCTTGCACCGATAACACAGTGAAAGCTCTGGGGCTTAACTATTGGCACCAGGGTCTTAACAACTACATGTATTTGAACATCCTAATTACTGGGAATGGCAATGGAATTAGAGCTGATTCCTCCCTGTTCCTCACTGGCTGGTTTGTCTGATCCTGAGGCTGGAGTCAGGGCCTGTCTCTGTGTGGAGCTGGGATTACCCAAAAATTTGTCTGTGTTGCAGGGAAGGGAAGTGAGGCAGAGCCTGGAGCACAGCAGTGGCAAAACCTGATGGATTGCAGATTCCTGTGGGTGCCTCGGTGCTGTTAAGCAATCTAGAGTGTGACAGATTTGCTTCCAGAGCGGCACTGGTACAGCCAGGTTGTTCTTTAGGGTCAAACGTTTTAGTTCAGGGTTGCTCTGAGTGTTGAAGTGTTCTTCTGAGCAGTTCTGACTGAGCTGGAGCTGAAGAAGCTGAGTGCTCTGCAGACAGCCCCATTGTCATGCAGAGTGTCCTCTGCAGCATTCCCAAACCCCTGGAGCTGGGTGCTGGCTCCCAGCTGATGTTGAAATACCCAACTGCTGCAACCCAGGCAACAAATCCCTCTGGGAATGGTGCAGTTCTCCAGCTCTGGCGATGAAATTAATTCCCAAGCTGTTCCACAGGTAAGGATTCTGTGACTTTGTGGAAGGTCAAGGAATGACACAGAGCATCGTAGGGAGCCAAATTAGGCACTTTCAACAGGAGGCTCTCCTCTGTGTTTCAGGCCCCAAACCCTGCCTTGGCTGGCTTCCTCACACACAGCTAGTCCTCTGCCTGCTCTTCAGGAGGGTAGATTTGGCCAGGACCTCTGGAAGGCACTTCTCACTGTAGCTGAGGTTTTCCTCTTTCCTTGTTTGGATGGAATTAATCTATTTATAGGCATGATCAGGCTCTGCATCTCTGTCCTTCCCTTAGCATTATGCAACGAAAGTCCTAGCCTTACCTGTGGATGCAGGAATGCTACAGTTAATTTTGGTATGTTCTGTAATTTATTGAGTCCCAGAGCCCCTGTGTCTCCTTGTTTGTCCTTGTATTAATAAAGTACAAGTTTATCTACAGCAGTGAATTGCAGCAGCACAGCACCTGTGCAGTGAAGAGCAAGTCCTGGGCTGTTCCAGCATACTGGGATAACTGGGCTTCTGGCTGGCAGCTCCTGCCTCTCTGCAGCCTGTCGGGAGGGGAAGCATGAGCAGTTCCTGTAGGACACTCAGCCCCTGGGCTCTCTGGGAATGGTTGTCCTGGTTTCTCTTGGGTGACTGTGCTAAGATCCATTTGCAGGTTTGGATTGGGGTCCTGCAGAGCCCAGAATGATGAAGGCTGTCTAGAAACCATTAATAAAGTTTAAAACTTGATGGCATCAATAACTCCCTTTGGGCTTCTTGCAGGCTGAGATAGTGGCAGATTGTCAAAATTACTTAACATCCTGGAACACCACCCATTCCAGTATGAATAGGTTTCTTGTGTACAACTCACATGATCCTGGTGTTTTCCTGGTGTCTCTATGGAGACTGGAGACATTCTTCTGTCTATTGGTTGGGGATCTTTTCTTTGCTGCTTTCAGGTAAGTTGCCTTGTAGGGAAAAAAAAACCCAACAACAAAAAAAACCCAAAAAACCATAAAAAACCAAAAAAAAAAAACCAAAACAAACAAAAACCAAAAAACCCCAGAGATAATCCTCTGAAAAATGAATAAAGCATCAGTCACAGAACACCAAAACATCCTGGCTGTTTTATAGAAGGAGTTGCAAATGTTTTGATTTTTCCTTTTTAACACGCTACCAGCTTGGCAGAGATTTAGCAAGACTTGTGCAAAAAATAATTGGCCTTAGGCAAAACTGGATGATGCAGTGAACATTCACATGTGGATCCTCATCCAAATGAGGCTGAAGCATGGACTAAAGAGTGAAGCAGTGCTAGATCTGGGAAACTTTCCCTGCCAAAAATTGGGGGTACTTTTTGAAAGATGTTCCAATTCCAAACACTCTCATTCTCAGGAGACTAGATACTTCCCCTCACCATTGGCTCCAGTCCCTCTAGAAGAGTAAGTTAAATGAGATTTTTGTTACCTTGGCCATATTAAAATAGTTGTCTGTGTTTTCAGTGACATTCTGGAGAGGACAGCAGTGTGGGTAGGAGGAAGATGGTTGGGTGCTTTCTTCCCCTTAAGGGTGGGTTGTCACAGCAGTGTGGAATTCACTGGAGAGAAGGGGAAAACACTGTTTATTAAAGTCCCATGAATATTTGGGATGACTAGTAGGGGACCAGGTGCTTCTGTCTTGTCCAAACGGAACCCTCAGGTGGCACAGAATGCTCCTTTGCATTCCTGGTTGCCACTCCCAAACTCCTTAGCCCTAGTTTATACATCCAGAATGTAGCCTCTTAGCCATAGCCTGGAAAAACAAATCCCACTTGCTGAAAGACGGGCTCTGTTCCTTGGCATAGCCCCTGGTACATGGTGTCTGTGCAACTCCCAGAAAATCAGAGCCACCCCATAAATATCTCTCTAAATGCCCTCAGTTCTGCCAGTGGGTCTGTCTCAGGATTCATAGGGATTTATTCCTGGTTTGGTTCCTGGTGCCCTGTGAAGTGGCCCAGCAACGCCCCGGGAGCTCATGGAAATACTCCAACTCCAGTGCCAGAGCCTGGTTGGGTTTTGGTAGCAATAGGGCCTCGGGAAGGAGAAACTGCTCAGGTGCTGTGTGCCCTGCAAAGAAGTAACTGGAGGAAGTTAACACACAGTCTCAGCCCCCAGTGTGCTGGGGGGGAAAAAATTACGTGACAGAGGAGAATTCTGGGATTTAAATTCTGCTCTGCCTGGAGAGGACATGATGGTGAGTGAGGTCTGGCTTCTGTCCCAATTATTAACAGAGGGAAACTTTGCCTCAGTTTCTCTGCATGTAGATCTGAGGCCATACTGAGGTCTCATTTTTAAGGGATTTTGCAACTGTGTCATGAACTTTATGGCTTGTGTGTTCTGAGCCTGCCATCAGCACTGATAAAAATGGTTATTAGCTGTACTATTACTTTAAATCAGAGCATCTTTTAACTAATTTGGGGACTGGCCAGTGGCTTCAGTCACATGATGAATACCCTTATACTCTATTTCTAGATGATTCAAAATTGGCTCTAGGCAGGGAGATTAGGTTTAGGGCTTGAGGCAGAGCAGGAAATAAAACAAAAGTGTCCCAACTGATACTTCAGCTTTCAGTATAATTTTATTGAAGAAAGTAACTCAAGCTTTGGTTTATTCTGAGCACATCAAGGACACCTTAGTAGTATTGCTGCCCTAAGCCCAGGGCTGTCCATTAAGGGACAAAACCTGGTGGTGGAGCCAGGAGTGGTTTGGAACCACACAAATGCTGCAGCATCACAGTGGGGGGATAGGAAGCAGGAGGAGAATCAGCTGGAGTCGGCATGAGGTCTGGTGAAACTCAAAGAGGCTGAAGACAGATGTAAAGGTGAAATAATGACAGGGGAAATAATGTAATGAGGATTTGAGACAGGCTCCATAGCTTTGGGGGCTGAAAAAGAAATTCAAATGAAACTGATGGACTTGGAGCAGTCTTATTCCATAGTCACCTAGGCCAGGAGTGAAATTTGGTTGTAAAGATAAGCTGAGAGCAAAGAGCCCACCTGAAGGCAATGGGGTGTGTGAGCTTGTGCAGTTGCTGCTCTGCAACTTGTTTCCTCAGCTGCCCAGAGGTATCATCTTATTATCTGCAAAGGGGCCAAGGTAAAGTTCAGGGTCAACAAACACTTTGGTTTCTTTTCCATCCTCTGCCTTTACAAGGCGTTCCAGGAGATGGGGAGGAGACCCTGCTCAGAGGTGTCTTTCTCTCAATGAGCTTTTCTGTCAGGGGAATGTACAGGATCGAGGGCTCACTTAGCCACCCATCAGATGGGTTTGCCTCCTATTTGCATGTGTGGGATGTTTTACACCCTCCCTGGCTCAAAGAAAAAATCTTCCTGGGCAATGTCCTTTTCTCTAGCATGGGGCAGATATTAGAAACTCGCTTTATTTATGTGAAGCAGATGCTGAGATCTTTTACTCAAAGGGATTTTGATGCACTAAGACCTTTCATGCTGAGAGGGCAAAGCCTCTGGATTCCCTGGAACGAAGCACTGGCCCAAATTGTGCCTTCCTCTTTCTAGCCACACATTTGATTTTTCTATACTGGATCAAGTATCAAGCCAAATATCATGCTGAAAAAGGCATACACTTGAGATCAGAGTGTCAGTGTTTAGTAGGATTGATTATGTCCGTACAGATCTGTTTTCAAAGGTGATTGGATTTCACTGGAAAAGGGACTTTTCTAGTGATTAAATATGGTAAGGTCAGGGGCTTGCAAAAGGTATCTTTGCCCTTTCAATATGGAAACAGGAATTCAGACTGAGAGCCAATGCACTTTCAGGCTTTGGCACTTAAGTTTATTCTGTGAAAATGGGTTTGCATCTTGAATTCTTGTGGAAACTGGTGAGCTGAAAACCCAACAGACAGAATTTTTCTCTTTATGCAAACAATCCCAGTGTGCTCAGCAATGTACAAATACCGCAGCAAGTGATCACAACCAGCTGACTCTGCCCTAAGCGGAGCCAGGTACTTGGGTACTACCTAAACCACAAATTTAGTAATACAGCAGCAGCTTAATTCCTCTTGCCTTAATCACTGTCTCTTATGGTAAGGGTTGTGCTGGGACTAAACAAGTCAACTCAAAGGTGCTTAATCATTTTCCCAAGGTGCACTGTACCTATGGGGCTCTGGCACTGCACACAAAGGGCCTGGTAGCACAAACTGACTCCAAATTAAAACTAGTTGTTTCCAGAAACCCCAGTTCAGAGTGTCTGCTGCCATATCTCTCCTGATTGAACACAATTGCTCTCCTGGACAATCTATTTCCAGCTCTCTGGTGCCTGGCTGACCTCCCTGCTTTTCCTTGGAAATAACTTGTTACTGACTGACAGGCTCACAGCAGTGCTATTTTCCTCCCCAATTCTGATTGAAAAAATGCTTCAGTCAGTGTAATGCAGGATCATGTCCCTTGGATTAATTCCATCTTGGAAAAGGGCAGAAATCCTGGTCCCTGGCTGTCCGGTTGCCGTTTGTGGAGTGCAGGTGCCGGCCTGGCGCGCACAGACTGCATCGAGTCTCCTGCCCTCCAAACCTTCCAGAATGTGCCTTTCACTTCCCAGCCTCCCGTCTGGCCCCAGCTCAGCCACAAGAGAAACCTCAGGGAGAAGTACTTACCAGCAAGGCTGTCCTACATGGGAATAGTCCTGGGACTCCAACAGCTGCTCGGGGTTTGAGTCCCCTTGGCAGATGTTCGCTATTCCAGCCACTTCATTAATTTTGGAAACAAAACCCCTGCTTATTCCTGACCAAAGCACCCCCTTTTTGATTGACAGCCAGTGTGTGTTTCATACGGCATAACCCACCGTATTGCTCTGGCCACTTACTTCTTAAAATAACGTTACTAAAAAGAAGTAAAGTTTCTAGAGATGTGTCAGTCCACACTAATCCCACCTGCCAGTTCATCTGCTTGGGCTCAGGTGAGGGCATCACATTTCTAGAGTAGGGGCAGAGGTGCCAGCCACACACCTCTGGATATTCAGCCCTTCTGATGTGATAAAGAAACATTTAAAGACAAGCAGAGTCTCTTCTCCCACCGTCACTTGTGTGCGAGCTCGGCGAGCCCACGGTTTGCTTTCCCTCTTGATTTCTGGGCTGGATCTAGTCAAGCTCCTTCAGTACTCTTTGGGAAACATTCCTCTGCTGTGTCGTTGCAAGTTTTGCAAAGTCAGAAAAAGTGGGATAAATTTGAAGTGGGGGTAGGGGGGCTGCCGCTCCTGCCTGGATCCTGAGGAAACAGAGAGCAGTAAAATGCCGTTTGCTGCTGCTTTGGGGCTTAAATCAGTGGCTTGCTCAGGCTGTTGCTTCTGAAATATTCTTTGCAACAATTATCAGCAAGTACTAATTGCTGAAGTTAATGTTGCTGGTAATTAAAAAAAAAGAAAAACAAAAGTCTGAAAAAGGCAAAGAAAATGTGCTCCTGAAATCGTTTATGTCTGAATGAAGAGGTGAGTACTCATAAAACTACATTCATAACGAAGTCAGTTCATCTGCTTAAATATCCATAGTTTGTTTAGATTTGAAGCAGCAGTTCAAGTAATTTAAAAAGAGTTATATCGTCATGGAGGAGCGACATGCTTGAACTCCTTAGTTGTTATCATTCTAGTTAAATTCCTCATTGTAAGATCACTTTAGTTTCTCAAAATAAAAAGAAATAAAACAATTTCCAATCAATTTACTTTAAATGAGAATGTTGTCCTGCTGGTTTAAAATGAGTAAAACACTTTGCTTTACATTTGTTTTAATATAATTTGCTGTGCTGTGTTTAAAAAAAAAATGTAATGAGGTTTTAAGAAAAAAAGTTCAATAGATATATCGAAAGTCTGATATATCCTTACATCTGCCTTCCAGCTTGGACAGTGTGTGGATAATGCAAGTATCTTATTTTGATTTTGAGTCTCTATAAATGAGAAAATGTATTGCTGAAGTTAAAGTCAAATGAAACTTTGAATTGAAAGAAGGAATAATACTGTTACAAAAGAGATTAAAGATAGCTTATACTGTTTTGAAGACTCTTAAAAAATACTGTTAAAAAAATAAAAGTTGTTCAAATCGTTGATGAAAGTTTGAGATGGTTGTTGCCTTTTGCAAAAACAGATTGAATTTTCTGTTACTAAAATAAGAGTTTGCTGCCATTTGGATTGCCAAAGCATGAGAACTGAAGGACAGCTGATAACTTTTTGCAGATTATATTTAAATCCTTGTGTGAAACCTGTAAATAATATTTTTTGGGGGAGAGGTGGTAAATCTCCACAATGAGCCTCTCATTACCCCTTTAAAGTTTGTGAGCTGGCTGCGGGTTCTGGAAGACCTGCAGCAACCAGTTAATGCAGAGGATTCCTCCCGATACACCTTTCCCTGAGTAGGGTGTCCTGGTGATTCCTGTCGGAGGCCAAGGAGACGAGAAATAAAACTCAGACCTCAGCCTGGTAGGAAAACTTCTTCCAGTGAAGAAGCCTCAGC
>VXAC01004644.1:0-64822 GCA_013399225.1 Rhipidura dahli | reverse complement strand
CATGCGAGCCGGGCGCGGCTCTGGCCGCCCCGCAGGGGTCCCGCCATGCACGGCCAGCCCCAGCCCCAGCCCGGCCCTCAGCCCCCGGCGCGGCTGCCCGCGCCCGGCCGGCCCAAGGCAGGCAGGAGGCGCTACAAGACCTTCATGATCGACGAGATCCTCTCCAAGGAGACCTGCGACTACTTCGAGAAACTTTCCCTGTACTCCGTCTGCCCGTCGCTCCTGGTCCGGCCCAAGCCGCTGCACTCCTGTGCCGGTAAGCGCGACCCCGGCGGTGCCGCTGCGAGGATGCGGCGGGCGCGGAGTCGGGGGGCTCGGGCGAGCGGCTCCTGCATCTCCCACTGCATTCCCCCAAATCCTGCCTGAACGAAGCCCGGCTTCACACCCCATCCCCACAGGAGGGATTGCTCTTACTCCCTGGGTTTGCCAGCGCACAGATCGTTGTTAGTTACTCTCAGTAACTAACGGCTATCAGTTACTATCAGTTTTTAGTTACTATCAGTGTGTAGTGGTGGGGTTCAGTCTAATTGTCGTCGGGGTGTTCATTGGAGCCAATACATAACCAGTGCTAATGGTCATGAGTTAAGGAGCTCTACAGAAGTCCAGGTCCTGTAGAGATCGTCCTTCAGCTTATGCTCATTGAAACCTCTGGTAGTTTTTTCATTACATCTGAGTGAGTACAAAGAAATTAACAGAAATATTGCGAAAGGAGGAAAAATCTATGGACGCAGTTTTCCTACCCTAAATTCTCATTTTCTTTGAAAGAACATAGGTTATTTCTAACAGCAAAGATGGGAAAATATTTGTAAAGATTTTGCAGACATCACAAATAAATACGCCCGAGCGGCTCTGCCGTGCACAGGCAGCATGATGAGAGATTGCGTCTTGTCCATGGGCATTATAAAATGTCACAAACAGACTGGTCTAATGTGCGCATTTAAAAATCCACACTGAAAATAAAAATAGTATTCTTAGGATGCATTCCAGATTTTAAAAAATATTTTTGAGAATCCCTCTGTCTGGTGAAGCAGGCAGTTTTCCGGATTTCTGTTCTTCCCATAAGGCCATACTTCCAATGGTGACACTTAGTGTGTCAAGAGAAATGAGACGATGAAACTGCAACTTAAAAAATGCATTCTTGAAAAAATCTTATCTATAGGAAAAATATTTGTAAAGGACTAATTACCAATAAAAATAATATCTATTTCAAGGTCACAGAATTCTATTTTTCCACTTTCTCTTTGCTGGAAAAAGTTCATTTTGCCTTTGTATTAGGTTGTGTTTCAAAACTCAAGGCCTGTACTTTGGCTTAGGTTTTGTTGGTTTGGTTTGTAGTTTTTTGTTGCTGAATATACATAAGAAGGATCTTTTCAGCTCTTAGCAGAGCTGTGCTGATAGAAAACTTGCTGTTAGGGTACCTTAAGAGTTTGAGAAGTAGAGTAAATCCTTGGTTCAAGAATAAATATTCCTTCAACCTCAATATTTATATTGTAAATACCAGTTATTAAAGATCCAGGAGGGTTTAGGAGGCTGGATCATAATTAAGACCCGTGATGACCAGCTTTTGGAAAGAAATTGCATGAACAGTGTGATCCTCCATCAACACATATTTCTTCCAGCCGATGTGCGCATGACGTCCCTTGCCTTCCCTAACTAATGGCTGACATATTTTATATAAGACCTAGTTGTTAATCAAGATATTGCTGACAAGGGAATTTTTGGGAGCTGATCTCTTGCTACTGCGTAGTGAAATTCCATGCTTGGCCAAAACGTCCCGAAGGGGTTTGATGTGTGGCAGTGATGCACAGAGTGCCCGATTCTGCCGGCAGACCTCAATCCACCAGGACAAGGAAAGAGGCTTTTCTCTCTTTCTATAAAGAAAGAGGAAGAATTAAAAAAGAAAGTCCCTTTAGCACCCAAGAGGCATATTAACCTGGGTATTATCACTGTCCAGAAGCATGTACAACTACCTCAGCATAAAAAATACGGTCTGAATGTCACCTAATAGATCCTTGGGATTTTGGATGGGTGAGGTGCTCTGCAGCAGCTGGTTTGACTCTCATCACCTGCTATGGGAAAAAAAGAGAAATTTTTTAAATACATAGTTCTTTGTCAAGTATAGCAAGTGTTGTCTTTGCAAGAGTAATATATATTTAGTAAACAATCATTAATAATCCTCATATGATTCAGCAGTGGATTAAGAAAGATGCCAGTTAGTCTCTTGCAGTTACTCTTCAGTTAAAGCCTTATTTTCTTTTTGTGCCTGGGGTCTTTAATGAAGTTGCCCTCAAGGTTGTGTTTCTTGCCCAAGCTCTGGCCTGTCTCTGTGTCAGGCTGGGTTGTGAATATCTGCTTCTAATGGACTAAGCTTTATGGAATTGCAGTGCTTGTGAAGTGAAGTACAGAGAGAGATATGCTTTTGGGATTAAAATTATGGAGGAAACTGCTACCAAAGTCCACACTTCCAAACTGTCCTATTCTGAGGTGTATAGGAACAATTAAAGTCTTATATGTATTAGGCAATGGGAATGGTTTTTTATGAAAGGAATCTGTTGGCTAAGAAATGGATAATACCACAAAAGGTATCTAAATGTGAAAGAATTTGAAAAATACAAAAAATAAATCTGTAACTAAAATAAAAAACCAAACCCACAAAGATACACAGAGTGAAAATAAACAAAAAACTCCTTCCTAAACTACTTGGGGACTAAAGGCTGCAGAAATATAGCAATACAGAAATAGTGTATGGCATTTAACTTACTGCCTGAATTTCCTTTGCCTCCAGAGTTAATCAGGGAGTGAGCACTTAGTCTCTTCATGATCTAAGAAAATGAGTCTTAACCTAAGCCACAGAGATTTGTTACTCTACCATCATAGCTGGGACATGGGAGCATTTGAAACGGCGATGACTAACGAGTTACTCCAGCTGAACATCTCCGTGGCTTTTTCTCAAGGCAGGAGTCAGGGTTTGTAGGCGTTTTCATGGGCTAAAGAGTTAATATTTCTTTCATCTTGGGTGAAGTCAGAGAAGACTGATATGCCTTTATAATTTATTTGGAACTGAAAGACATAAGACATTGTCCGTGTGCAGCATGTGTGTTCAACAACATCCCTGGTTAAGTGAAGAGAGATCGGAAAACTTTGGTAACCCGACAGAAAAGAGTTTTTCTTTCAGCTGTGAGGAATTGCTGAATATTTGACTGAGTGCAGCTGAATTGGAACAAAACAGATTTGTCAAGTAGAGGCAGAAGGAGGTGGAAGAAACATTTGAGACTTTTCCAGTGCATCTTGGGGTCGAAGATTGACATTTTAGTTGTGAGTAGTGTTTGTGAGGTCAAATGCAAAGCTCACCAACGTCGCCGGGGAGATTCCAACTGAAGAGAGCTTAGAATAAGCCTCAACCCAGTTTTGGTTTTTTGAAAGAAAACTGTAATTCCCTGTGAAAAGGTTCCATCATTAGTTTAAAATTTGGTATATGAACATGTATTGTGGTGTTTCTTGAGCCAAAAAACCAAGGCTGAACCAATATCAAACCTGTAATAGAATGCTAGTCTGGGTTCAGAGCCATTATGATTAAAATTTAAAAAACTAGAAATATTTTCTGATGATGATTAATGCTGCTTTGATTTATGACATTTTGGGCTGTGATGGCTGAGTAAAAATACTATTTATCTTGTTTCATTATATTTGTATTTTTATTGGCTTTTCATATTATGTCACAGTTAATTAATTTGTATGAGTAACAATACAGTGTTCATATGCTTGGCTTGTTACAGTGATTGCTGATGGTTGCTTTTTGACCTAGCAGAGTCCTATAGGAATAATTTTTTGAATTGCCTTTATATCATTTTTCAATTAAAAATGTTTGTAGGTGAGCCTATTCCAATTCGAATTTCTTTCCTGTATTTTTCATTATCTTGCTTTAGCGATAGATTTAAAATCCAGTTGCCTTATTGGTAGTGTTGGGCATGATAAAGAATCAAAGGACACTGTCATCGTGCGATGTTACAAGGTCAAATTAGAAAAGCTTCTTATTTATCAAAGGAACTAAAATAGTTTGAAAATGAAAACGAGGCTGGGGTATGGAGGGGAGTTGTGTGCCATCCTTGGTCTTAGTGGAATTTGTGACATTGTGTATTAATAATCAATAATATTGGTCTTGAATGGCCTTTTTAAACTATCCAAATGAACTGAGATGGCTGGATTAAAAAGAATCGCATCGCCTTTGGTTTCAGAGTTCAGTTATTTCAGCAAAGTTGGTAGTACAAATTGTTAATTGTCTGTGCCATATATTCATTTGTACCAGGCCCTATTCCAGAGCTCATAAAAAACCCCTCAAATTTGAATGTATCTTAGTGGTTTATAATTAAATCCTAATGAGCAGCAGAGTAATTTATGTCTGTTCTTCGCCAAGGTTTTTTACTAGTCTATATCTCAGGTAGGGCTGATTTTTCTTTAATTGCTATACTAGAACAACACCTTGCAAGGCAAATATACATGTGAGATCAGTGTGGCCTTGCTTGTTTTCTGAGACAATTGTCTGCTGAAATATAAAATATTTAGCCATGTTTTAGGGGAGTTGTGCTGAAGAGGATTCTACTGCTCTATGTACATTTAAAAGCACCACAACTTTGGGAAGTGAATGTAATCTTAAGTTTGTCCACTTGTTTTTTTGGTTTTTTTGAAAATTTACTACTATGCTTGCTGGTCTGTGCAATAAGTTTCCTTTAATGAACACTAATAATTATTATTATTTGCTCCCTTTAAATTATTATTGGGATTTTTGGTTTGGTGATTGGATTTTTTGNAATTAAAAAAAAAGAAAAACAAAAGTCTGAAAAAGGCAAAGAAAATGTGCTCCTGAAATCGTTTATGTCTGAATGAAGAGGTGAGTACTCATAAAACTACATTCATAACGAAGTCAGTTCATCTGCTTAAATATCCATAGTTTGTTTAGATTTGAAGCAGCAGTTCAAGTAATTTAAAAAGAGTTATATCGTCATGGAGGAGCGACATGCTTGAACTCCTTAGTTGTTATCATTCTAGTTAAATTCCTCATTGTAAGATCACTTTAGTTTCTCAAAATAAAAAGAAATAAAACAATTTCCAATCAATTTACTTTAAATGAGAATGTTGTCCTGCTGGTTTAAAATGAGTAAAACACTTTGCTTTACATTTGTTTTAATATAATTTGCTGTGCTGTGTTTAAAAAAAAAATGTAATGAGGTTTTAAGAAAAAAAGTTCAATAGATATATCGAAAGTCTGATATATCCTTACATCTGCCTTCCAGCTTGGACAGTGTGTGGATAATGCAAGTATCTTATTTTGATTTTGAGTCTCTATAAATGAGAAAATGTATTGCTGAAGTTAAAGTCAAATGAAACTTTGAATTGAAAGAAGGAATAATACTGTTACAAAAGAGATTAAAGATAGCTTATACTGTTTTGAAGACTCTTAAAAAATACTGTTAAAAAAATAAAAGTTGTTCAAATCGTTGATGAAAGTTTGAGATGGTTGTTGCCTTTTGCAAAAACAGATTGAATTTTCTGTTACTAAAATAAGAGTTTGCTGCCATTTGGATTGCCAAAGCATGAGAACTGAAGGACAGCTGATAACTTTTTGCAGATTATATTTAAATCCTTGTGTGAAACCTGTAAATAATATTTTTTGGGGGAGAGGTGGTAAATCTCCACAATGAGCCTCTCATTACCCCTTTAAAGTTTGTGAGCTGGCTGCGGGTTCTGGAAGACCTGCAGCAACCAGTTAATGCAGAGGATTCCTCCCGATACACCTTTCCCTGAGTAGGGTGTCCTGGTGATTCCTGTCGGAGGCCAAGGAGACGAGAAATAAAACTCAGACCTCAGCCTGGTAGGAAAACTTCTTCCAGTGAAGAAGCCTCAGCACCCCTCAGCAGAAGGGGCTGAAAGCTCAGCTTTGCAAATCTCCAGCTGAACTAAGCAGGGATCTGCCAGAGAATCATCTCAGAGTCGGGATCCCAGTAGTGCTGTTCCGAAGAAAAAAATCTTCTATACAGCGCTCCTGCAAGGCACCTATAAATTGGTAAACAGGATTTTTTCTCCTCTGCCACTCTTCAGCACTTCGCGGCTCGGGAATAGGTTTGGTGCTTGTCGGGGAAAGCTGTCAGGGCCGGGGATGACGCACTCGCACTCTCCTCCGGCAGCCCGCATTTTAGGGTTTTTTTAGGTAATTACAATCTAGAGAACAGGAGAAGGGGGAGAAGAAAGAAGAGGGGGGAAAAAAAAAAAAAACCAACCCCAAACTGCTCACTGAATTGTGACCCTGGAAACACCAGCACAATAAAGATAATANTCCCCAAAAAAAAAAAAAAAAAAAAAAAAAAGCAAGCCACACACCCCAGTATCTTAAAATAGCGAGCAGGGAGGGGAGAGAGGAGCGGCGGATCCTCCCTGCCCGGCGCATGGTAACAATGGTGCTGGCGGGGAGCAGCGGGCGCCCTGATTGACAGCCTGAGCCTCCTAAAAAAGGCCGCGGAGCGACGGGAGAGATGGTTATCGCCGGCTTTATATAGCGGGGAGTTGGCGGCGCGCAGCGCGGCGGAACCGGCGGACANTGGGTTTGTTGGGGTTTTTTTTTTGAGTTCAAGACATTCAAGATTTGTGTGACTGGGATTTTAATGTAGGCAAGTGTCTAGTATACAATTATTCAAATCTTGAATTCTTCTCTTCCAGTTCCATTTCTGTCTTCTGTTGTTTTATCTTAGGACGAAATTGGGAGCTGGTTATTCCAAAGGGGTCTTTTGAGATGTCATTTTGCTCATATAAATGATATTTTCTGGATTAAACTCAGCAGTACCTGCAGACGCTGGGGCCTTTGGAGAGTCATTGCTAGGGAGGTAAAGTGTGAGCTTTGGTCCTGGTCCTCACCCACTCTCCTCAGCCTTTTTAGGAAACCATGGTGAGAAAGTAGATTTATTGTCAGTTAAAATAGCTCAGGTTTTATGTGAGACCTCACTACAAGATTCCTTCTGATTCTCTTCCAAAAGGTCTTGATATGGCTTGATTTTGCTGTGGGACATTACTTTATATTGGGGTGGAAGCCATTTCTTTTGCTCAAATACTCACTAAACCTTTTCCTTTAAATTGAACAGATATTGTTAAAATTCCTGGAGGAGTTCCTGGGGGAAGGCAGGACACTTGGGAAAGGAAAAGGGAATCCACGTAGTGCATGCATTCCAGCACAGGGAAAAATGAGATGCCATCCATTCATCATGTTGCCAGTGTGAAACATGACAGCTGGATAAATCCCATTGAATAAAGCTGATGTGGAGTGGTGGGTGCACCTCTTGCCAGGCTCACTCGGACTTGAGTGTGTCCCACATTCCCCGCGCCTGGCATCAGAAGCTGGGTTTGGATTGTCATCCCCAAGACACTGCCAGGAGTGCAGCGACATCCCAGGCAATAGTACAAGGTCTTGGAAAGGGCTTTGCTCTTGTGCTGTGTGAAGTGGCTGCTTAGGAGATCTACATTTCTTAAATAGCTCCTGAGTCCATGAAAAACCTGTGTCCCAAAATGTTGAGGGAAGCGGGCCAAAATGAATCTGTGTTTGTACAATAAGTGCCAACCGAAATTGCAAAGCTGAAACTGTTTCCATGTAGAAATCTGCTTTGCTGCAAGGCTGTTTGGGTTTTTTGCTGATTATTTGTGCAAACATATGAAGAAAAAAAAAAGATACTTTGAAAACTGCCTGTATTTATTGGTTTAGCTTACCAAGATCAGTAGAATTACGTAGTTGAGTAGCAAGAAGTAAAGGCAAAATTAGAAAGGAATTCTATTAATCCCAAGAAATACAAAGTGCTTCCTCTGTAGATGTTTTTGATCCAGTATTAGTGAAGCTATTGAGTATTTTTAATAGATATAAGATAGTTCAGAGACAACATTTCTGTCTAGAGATGGCAGAAGGTGCAGTCGCAGTTACACTGCTGTCTCTGAGTATTCCTCTGAAAACCCAGAAAAGTCAGGATTTGCTGTCAGGATTGTGTCCCTGCTCCTGTAATGGGATTTATTCAGCATCAACACTGAGAAATCTGAGTTTTCTCAAACTCTCCATTTTAGCCCTACAAGGAAAAACCTGTCTGTGGATGAGGAGCACTTTATCAACCAAGGTAAATGAAACAAACCTGGAAGTAGAATCCTCTGTAACTGCTGTGGATTAGGCACAACAGTTAATTTTGAAGGTCTTAGTGTTTTTCAGGGTGACCACCTTGGGTTTTAAGTGTTTTGATGTCTTTAGCATCTAGTTCAGAAATGCTCAAAAGTGGCATATGGTGGATAATAACAGGCTGGGTACTGATAAATAGATACTTGGAGAAGTGCCTGTTAATTTTCTTTGTTGAATTATATCCAGTACTCGATGTGGCATTTCAGAAGGAAACTCAGATTCGAATCTGGATTTGAATGCAGATCTCACTTGGAATGAACAGACAAATCTGGCTCTAAAGAAATCTCAGTGCTAGATATTAAAATATCTGTAATAAAGACTGACTTTTGCTGTCTTATCTCAGTACTGTTAATAGTGAATAAAAGGAATTAACGAAAGGCAAAACTACAGTGAACAAACCAGAAGATCACACCCCAGCGATTGCAATAAAACCTACTGTGGCAAGTAATCAGCATTGTGGTTGCGGTTGGGCATGAATATGCATTGTGGAGGAATGCTATAATGGGAGGCATTAATGAATGTGGGATTCCACTGGGAAAATTGACACCTACGCCTCATTTTGTAAAGCCTCAAAGCTGGCACTGGAAGTACAGTTTAAATCTATCTGCGCAGTGATTTAGGTTTAAATGCAGCACTTTCATAAAAAGTGTCCTCCATTTGGCCACTGCTCATGGAGACTACGCAGTGCAGACCTAGTGCCATTATTATAATTTGAGGACTTTTATTTAACTTGCTGCTGTAAAATGCAGGAAAAGACCATCTGTAGACTCCCCCAGCATTGCTGCCTTCAGGACAAGCTGGACATGAACAAGGGCAAAAATCCTCGCTGGGGAAGGTGAGGAAAAGGAATCGAGAGTGTTTGGAGCTGATGTGTTGTGTGCAGCTCCTATCACCCCAGCAGGCTCGAGGAGCGGAGCAGGGCAGTAACTAAGCAGACTGTGGTTTTTCTGCTGTTTACTTGTGCTGAGCAGTACATTTATTTCTCATCTGAGCACGGGGACAGACAGCTCCCTGGATCACAGCCCTGGTAGTGTGTGGATCGGAGCATTGATCCGCTTTCAGGAGGGATTTGCTGCTGATAGGAGTGTTGTGAGCAGGTTTGGGTGATGGAACAAAATCTGTTCCTTTCCAGTTCAAAGCCACTTCCATGCCCTCGGTGCAGGCCTCTGGGGAAGGAAGTTTTGCGTGGAATGCACACAATGGATGGCAGAGCTGGAACTGATCTTCACATGAGGAACTGAGCTCTGGAGGTGCTTGCTCAATACAGTGGCTTGAGTGGTTTCTAAATCCACTGCTGGGTTGGAGAAAGGCTCTGCTCTCATTGCTCAGATGATTTAATTGCTAGATTCTGCTGATCTGTTTCTTCTGCTCAGCCCTTGATAACTTGTCCAATGTTAGAGGTGACTGCAGCCCTGCTTGGAGCCACTGGAAACCTGGGTTTGCATTTGCAGGCCATGTACAAAATCTCATCACATCCAAGTGAAAATAGGAGAAGTCAGAAAAATTGATGGTTTGGATTGTTGGCAGATTGAAGAAATAATCATCATGTGTTCTTTTCAGTTCAGAGCAAAGAAAAATGTTATAAATTGAGCTTGACAAGGGAGAGGCTTAAAAAGTGTGTGTATGTGTAAGATCGGAGAAAATACTCAATTGGAAATAAAATACTGAAAACTTATTTTCTAAAGGCTGAAGCAAAACTTTATAGCACTTTCCTTTTAATGAGACATTTGGCAAAGCAATGAAGTTACTTTCAATATTGCAAAATTTTATTTATTTTTGTTTTTCAAGGAGAGAAAGTTACAACCAAACATTTTCAGACATTTCTGTGTAAGAATTGCTCCAGCTGGATTGCAGAACCCAGGACATGTAAACAAGAGCTTCACCTGCTTGGAAATAACAGTTCCTTGGAAAATTTGGGATGTATTTTGTGATCTCAGTTGTATTTGTGTAAAGTCTGTAATAGAATAGGATCACAATGACAAGCTAATGGGAGCTGAGCAGTAGAAGTCTGGTGTTGCCCATTATTTCTTGGGTTCCCAGGATTGTGGAAGAATTTAGCTGAGAGGTTTCTAGCCCAGAATTCCCAAAGCTACATTTTAATGACATCTTTAAAAATACAGAAATTTGGTATCGGGACTTGGCTAACACAGTAATACTTAATATTTTCCATTTTCCAGTATTTTTCCCTTTTCCTCTCACGCATCTTTACATTTTGACCTATTTTTGGCCAGAACACAGCTCAGAACAACATCCAGTTACCAGCTGCAGGTATTTCAGGTGTTTGGGAACAGCTGAGATCCATTTAAGTAACTATAGAGAAGGGTGAAGAACAGTCTTCCAAAAAAAGATCCCCATCTTCCCAAACATGGACCCCTGCACTGATATTCAAAATCTCTGGACTGCAGGAAGCACATCCAGAATATTTAAGCTCTGTCTAAAATACAGAGCCCGAAAGAACCTTAACAGACAAGTCTGCTTTGTTTTTAATTTACTGTTTTAAAAAATCACACTTTTTTTTTTTTTAATGAATGAATGAATGAAAGAAAAAAACCAGTTTTCCACAACTTCCTATACAACAAAAGTACAATTCCCTTTGGAGATGTGATGACAGAAAATTTACAAATATATGGTCTTTTTCTCCAAGCAACAACTTTTCAGCAACCTTAAAATGTGTTTGGATGTGTATGTTCAGGCCTTACCTTGTAAATTCTTTGACATGCCCGTGGTTTCTATTCATGTAGCTCATTGTGTGACTCCAGCAGGATTACTCATGCAGAGAAGGGATTGAATTGGAAGTATTTATATTTGCCCTGTATTTTGGATAATCTTACTACTCATTTTTTGGATTTTCATCAGAATAAGAGAGTTTTCCGTGTAGTCACTAAGTCATCTTTAAATACTTGGCCACCATTTGCCTTTGGATATTTCTTTTAATGATTATTTTGCAAGTCACAGAGCAGTTAAAAGGCTACTTTCCCTGCCAGTGCAAATCTTTGGGTTTTTTTCAGACTGGGATTTCACCTTACAGGGGTTGAATTTCATTTGAATTAAATTTTAATAGACATCTTGAGAACTAATGTTGAAGCAACAAGTTCCTGTACCTTTGAGTGTGCAGGTGCCTATTGCCACATCCAGTGTAGAGCTGCCTACGCTGAGCCATTAAAAACCAGAGCTCTGTTGTGTAAGCACAGAAGGATTGAAGCTTTAATAAAAACATGTCCTTTTCTTTTAGGAGACAGAGAAATGTGCGTGATATGTTTGTGGTTACTTCAACAGGGTATTCTATGACAGATTAACCTGTCATCTTTGAAATAAAATTAGCAGTGGTGGTACTTTATTATGGAAAACATCTCCTTGCATGTTGCACACAACATGATTATGCCTTACGAAGGCCTAGTGCTCTGGGTGGTGTTTATTCCTGTGGCTCAAAGAGGAAAAATATGAAAAGGCCCCCTGAAATAGAAACCAGTAACATATATCATTGATACAATGAAATGGTGAGAAGTCTGAAGCAAATGGGAGGTTTTTTTGGCCAAAAAAAATTAGCACTGTTTGTGAACACATTTCACTTCACCCTTCTGCCTGTTTTGTTCCAAGCCTCCTCTTGACAGCTTTGCTAACAGTTTATTTTGTTCCTGTGGTGACTAAGCTGTGGAGGAGCTGATTTCTGGAGGTTTCTGTGCATAGTACCAGGCAGTTTGGGGCTCAGCTGTGTTGTGCTCTTGGCTTTCCTCGAGCAGGTCTGGTTTAGGTGGCTGCATATGGTGAAATTCTCCACTGAGGGTTAGGAAGCCATGCCAGAAGTTAAAAGGGTTGGTTTCACCTTGTTGCAATAAATTACAGAGCAATCATAAATGATAGGAAGGAGTTTGATGAAGTGGGTGAGGAACAATTGATGGATTATTTTAGTTAAAATTACTTAGAGCCTAGTCCAACTCCCACTGAAGTCAATTAAATTGTAGCTGGATCAGGGCCAAAATGAGTCAAATTCAATTATGCCTTAACTGTAAACATTTTAAAGCACATTACTGTTCAGCACTTAAATTACATTAAAACAAAAGCATTTATGAAATCCCGACTGATTTTATTTTATTTGCAGAGCCCTTTTGAAAGCCCTTTTTCTTGTGGCTGCAATAGAGGGCTCTTTGGCTGGTGCCTAATCCCCAGAGCACCTGTCTGTTGTGAAGAGATGGCACAGCCGTTGATACTGTAGATGAATTTGCCCATCACAAACTCGCTGCTGAAGTGATTGCATAAGAAGAGGCAGCAAAGATGACTGAAAGGAGATTGTAGAAATCCCACTGCTGTTTCATCTAATTGTCAAGATTTAGAGAGCTTACTTGTGTAAGTATCAGCTCATAAATTAATGAAACTTTTACATGAGCTAATCCCAAAGCTGGAATGGTTATGGGTATTCATCTGTTTCTCAGCTGAACAAAGTTCAGCATACAAAATATTATTTTAAAAGAAATAATCTACATGATAAAAAGGTGGATTTATAAATACGTTCAAGTGTTATTTTCACAAAATTGGGCAGATTATCTTTTAAATCATTATTATCTTTTAAATTGTGATTCACAGGCTTCCTTTAAGACAATTTATGTATTTTTAATACATTCTGAATTGATTCTTTTCATTCTGTCCTCAAAATTTTTCCTTCCTGTCCACTTTCCAGCAGAGCCAGGGAGCAGCTCCAACTTGCCGATGTAGGGTTTTCCTGGCTTGCGTTTGTCTGACTGCCTTGGGAGGTCAGAGCTCCACATCCCAAGTGCCATCCCAGAACCCTGAGTTATGGCAAGCTCTGCAGACAGCAGAGGATGTCTGTTGGCTGGGATCATTCCCAGCTCCAGGTGAACTAAATTCGTCTCTGCACAGACGATCTCCCAGTCCATGCCAAGTGCTGAGAGCACTTCTTCAGGTGAGGGATTGGTCTGGCTTGGTTTCTGTCTTTGTAGCAGTTGTGCTAAAATGAAAGATAGGGCCTGATCCTGGTTTTAATGGCATGACATTGCTTTGGCTCCATGAGAGGTTCTTTGTGGAGAATGGAGTTGCTGGACACGGGTGGAAATGGAAAAGGTGGATTTGACTGCCTGCCCAGCTGGCACAGGATTACTGGAATGTCTCATTGCTGTGTACCTGGCTCCGTGGACTGGGTTTTGGTTGGAAAATTGGGGGTTTTGGTTTCAATTTGGCAAATCATTTCCTTTTCTTTTGTGCTGTCACAGTTTTTGTGATTGTTTTTGCCTTTCTGTTTTCCATGTTTTCTATTAATAGCAGGATCAATTAATAGCTTCCACTGTCACCTTCTACAGAGTTGGCAATTATGAAATAGAAGTTTGGCTTTCGGAGAAGGGGAAACTTATACCCATCCAGCAGCTTTAATCAGGAGAAAGGGACAGAACTGTGATAAATATTAGTACAGGACCTCTGTGGCACATACTCAACCAAGGAAAAATGCTGTCCCTTTTCTTCCCTGTCACTGAGCAAATTCACTACCATGAAAGCAACGAGACGCTTTCATAGCAACTGGTGACTCTGTGGCTTTAATATGCTTGAAAAAGCTGATTTCTGTGATCCAGGCCTTATTTCTCCCTTTTCAACATTAGCACAATTATTCATGATAAAACTTGTAAAAATGCATTAAAATCAGTTGGCAGCTTTTCAAAACCTGAGCGTTGCTGTTCCCTCGTCACAGACACTGCTCAGCACAGCCTTGGCGTGGGTGTTTGACTCATTAACTCACGACTGAGCTGAGCTTTGGGGGTACCTTTGAAAAAGTAAACCCAGCAATAAAGTTCTCACCTGCTGGTGGTTTGTATCTCTGAGCTTCCACCCACAAAATAAAACTGATGCTTTCCTGCAGTAAATTAATTACAGGATAGAGAATCCTTCTGGCAATGAAAGATACTGAGAACCCTTTCATTCATCACAGTGTCTCACTGGTGATTTTTGTTGAAGAAAACCTTTCCTTTAGAAGAAATACCTTAGGAAAACTGATATTTCTTCTACTTCTAGGAAGTAGAGCCATTACTGAATTTCTGAGTACTTCAGGTGTGATTTTGAGGGTTGCCCTGCGCAGGGCCAGGAGTTGAACTTATTGATCCTTTTGAATCCCTTTTAACTCAGGATATTTTTTGATTTTAACTCCTCGCTGATGAGTTGCTGGGACATATCCCACTTTACTCTGAACCAGTCATGCCTAAGAAGTATTTACTGAGTATTTCTTACATATGGAGTAAATTATAATGGAATTGCCGCCACTACTCATTGCTGCAATGTTAATTAACTGAAAAATCCGCCCAGAAGAAAGTGTTCATTTCCAGTACTTGGTGTGTAGCTTTAGTGTAATTTAAAATGTAATGGACTATTAATTTGTCTTCTCAAAATGTTTGTTTTCCCCAAAGTCAATCACGGGTCATTTGCCTCCAGTAATTGATACCAACATTGGAAATATTTGTCCAGTTGATGACAAACTGAAGTGTTTGACAAATTACCGGCTCTGGTTAACCTGGGGCCAGTTTACACCTCAGGAGAAAATTAAAATACACACCTCATCTAATTTCTCTCCATAAGAATTTTCTTCCTTCGGGTGTCTCACTTGTTACAACTATCAGTAAATAGTGAGGGTTAGGTATTTTTGCTTGCTGCATATGATGTCCAAACACTGCTTTTCTCAGTACCTCTTGATTTTCCTCCTTATTTTCTCCTTGAAGTCAATAGAAGTTTTGGGTGTGTTGAAAAAGAAAAGGAATTGCATCAGACTGCAAATAAATGACCATTTTCTGCTGAGCATTCATTTATCTGGCAGCTTGGGACACGCCGTGTTGGGAGCAGGGATAACCGAGTGGAGCTGGGTTTTGCAGAGCTCAGGGATGAGCTGAGAGCTTTGCAGGCACCACTTGGTGCTGGGGCCACCTCTACTTGTCTTTGTCCTTGACTTCATGTATGACATGGAGTCAGCTGAATTCCTCATCCTTCCCATTTTTTAGAGAAAAGTGGTGGTTCATTACACATTTGTGCCAAGTATTTTAAAATCCTTAGCTAGGAAATGCAAGAGAAGCCCAAAGTCATATGACCAGTGGGGACTGTGTATGTGTAATTGTGTGTGTGTAACTGTGCTCTTCATGAGTATTAATTAAGCACAAATAAAATCCTGTTGTTTTTTTCCAGTAGAGGGAATTCTGTAGGAAGGAACAAACTGCCCCACAAATCACTTTAAGATAGGTGTTAAGACAAAACCGTGTTTATTACTTTGCAAGAGTTTCAACTCTTTCATAACCAATTTTTATCCATCCTTTGGTTCTTACTGGAGTTTTACACTCTGTCCATGCCCTGTAGGGTTCTTCAATTTGCTCTTTCACTGTCTTCCTTCCCTTCTCTCCCCATGAGCTCTTTGTTTCCTCAGCACAAACTGCACCTGAGAACGTTCGAGTTCAAGTCGAACTTTTGAACCCATGATGTCAGGTTGGTTTGGAATTAGGCAAAACCAGTTTGCCCATCCCTCCTGTAAAAGGGTTAATCCTCTAAACTATTGAGAGACAAGGGCAGGGAGTTATGAAAGGAGCCCCTGTTTTATAAGCATTTGTATTGCCAGTGCTTGAATGCCCGTAATAAGCAGGTTGTGCTGTGATTAATGACTGTGTTTTACATGCTGACGATGGATGATGTGTCTCATTGGAGAAGCCATTTATTTTTATTCAGGCTCCTCACCCCAGCAGCACTGGAAACACGATGTTAACGTCCTGCTGGGAGTGTGTTTCATTCTCAACAAGTTAATGAAAGATGACCCACTGAGAGGAGAAAATAATTTACATGGTGCCTTTTCCTTGCCTCTTTTCAATGTGTGAGAAGACAACTTACAATATTATTTTTTCATACGGGATCTTTTGTTTCCTTTCAAGATTCTTGCTTTGTTCCCTTCAAATTTGAAACAAGTAGGAATGTATTGTCATTATGAAACTTTATGCATTTGGAAGGGGCAAGCTAATCAAATGCCTTAAGCTTTATTATCTTAATTTATTTTTAATTAAGGATGAAAACTATTTGAAATCTTTAGGTTTTTGAGCCAATTTTTGTATCAGATTATAAGTTTCTAATTTTGCTGCAGTTTCAATTGCACTTTTCCCTCCACTTTGTTATTTTGTACATATAAAGGATGTGGTGGTAGAGTGTTTGTGATGGTTGGAATACACAGAGTAGACACAGAACTCATCTTTTTATTAACCAACAATATTTATATCCATATGGATTCAACATTGCATCCATCTGATGTCAAGGCTTTAACTTCTGTGGAATGGCTTAAAGAAAGGAGGAAAAAGACTTGATAAAGCACTTTATAATTAATTGGAGAAAATCAATATCAAGGCAGTGAAATGGGTTTCAGTGTCCAAGCAAATCTTTTGAAATCTCTACGTAAACTGAAAGTCCTTGGGTCTTCTTCCCAGCAGATCTCCTGGGATGGAAACAGGGACATCTGTGAGCATGGCATCAATACTTCAACAGAGAGGAAAAAATGAGCAGGGTGTTTAAAAAAAAAATTAAATTGAAACAGTTTTTCATATGTGGTTCATATTAAGGCTCTTGTGGCTCTCAGAACTTAAAAGCGCCCTCAAAACTATCACACCATTGCTAAGCAGAGTGAACCAATTCACGTGATGGGTCAGCAGTGTTGGGTGTTTTCATCACAGAGCAGTAAATGTCAATAATTGCCTAAATTCTCTGAACAGCTTAATAACATTCCAGGTGGGATACAGCCCCTATTTCAGAGCTTAATGAAAACACAGTCAGTGTAAAGATTTTGCCTGTTTGCATGTGGAAATGCCAAATCTAAGATGAGTTTCATCCCAGCAGTGTCAAATCAGAGTCTGGTGGTGGTGAAATTTGGGAGATACATAAAATATTCCTACAGAGTTATTTAGATCAGCATCATGTTAAAATTGGCAGCCACGGTTAAACCTGGGCAGAATGTCTTTCTTGGATGAGGAGAACCTTAAAAAAAGTTGAGCTGGAAAAAGCTGTTTTTGTTGGAAAAGCCACACACTGATGTTATTGAAGGAGTTCCCGTGGAAACACTGCTGCTTGCACAAGAGCAGGATGCATGCATTGCTTCAAAATTAACATATATATTAATGGCACATTAAGGAATTTCATAATCATATGACACAAAAGAGAGTTCTCAACACAACACTCATGCAATCTATTAATGGGCAATGTCTGCAGCAACCTGGGAGATAACAACACCTCTGCCTCTCCACATGGCTGCTGTTGACTCCTTTCCAGGCCATATAACTGGTGTGGTTGGTGTTATCTCCCTTGTTTTGCATGTGGGGAAAACAGAAGCCCAGTGGGGTTCAGGGAGTTGGCTGAGATAGAACATTAAGGCAGTGGCAGGGAGGGAAATACTGGGCCTGAGGTCCTCTTTCCCCAAAATATACACCTAAGTGAACAGAACTTTGTTCTTTTGGTGCTTTATGGGACAGAGTAAAGTTGGTGAGAATGTGACAATATTCCCATCAGCCTGGAGCTGTTTCTTATGCTAGTGGGAATGATACACCCGCCCACGTGGGAAGGGAAGAAAGGGCTGTGTTGTTTTTTGCCTATTGACTTTTATAACTGGCATTGGAAGGAGATTATGAAGCCCCAACATCCCTGTGGAACACAGCAACACCGCATTCCCCGGTGACAGGGGCTGTAGAAAACTCAGAGAAGAATGCATGGGTGATTAAACCAGTGGTGGGTGATAACCAAAGCTCTGACTTCAAATTTTAGATTGAGGGAGGGTTTTCCATCTGGATCCCTAAACTTCCCACTTGGATCCCTAAATTTCCCACCCAGATCCCTAAATCAGACCGTTTCCAGGGGCATGTTTGTAGTTCTGGATTGGAGCTGTTTGGAACAATTGTCCTGTTTGGAACAGTTGTAACATTTCTGCCCATAAGGGCATTAATTCACAATTAAGGCTGAATTTGAGCACTGAAGAAACTTAATTCCATCCATTATGATTAATTACAGCCTTACATCCACCCAAAGTCTAATCTAAATTTGTCTGGAGATGTGAAAACAGTGTCTCCTTGGCTGACTTCCTATCAGAATAGAAAAAAATCACACAGATTAATGTTGGACATGAATGAGGTTTTGCATTTGGAGGTCTTTGAGTCATGGAATTCCAGAATGATTTGGGTTGGAATCTCATCCAGTTCCAGCCATGGGCAGGGATACCTTTCACTATCCCAGGTTGCTCCAAGCCCCATCCAACCTGGCTTTGGACACTTCCAGGCATGGGGCAGCCTCAGCTCCTCTGAGCAAGAGGAAGTCAGGACAGCTAGAGCTCACTAGCTGGAATCATCCTTCTGTCAGGGCTTTGGTATGGACATTCTGGTATCTGGGAAAACCTTGTCATCACTTTTCTGGCAGATACCTGGTTTCAAGACTCCAAAGCGCTTTGCAACTCTGAGGCTGACATTTTTCTCATGGAACTGCCTTTTCTGGGTGTGTCCATTTGGGGACTGCCCATCCTTGAGACATTTTTCTTCTTGTTTTTGAGATTAGATGAATTTCTGTAAGAGTGAAACTCGCTTTGTGTTTCAGCTGAAAAACCCCAATACGCCACCAACCTTGGAATGAACACGCGGGCTCTTGGGTCATCAGTCAGTTTGCTGGGAGACTGGGGTGTAACTGGTAGGAGCATCCATCTCCCCATGTCCATATGGGACACTCACAGCTGCAGGTGGAGCTGGAGATGGAGCCATGACTGAGGGTTCTTACAACATCTTCAGCTCATGACTGACTTTATATAACACAGAGAGTCCTGAAGTCAAGGAAGCTGCTTCAGGAATGAGGTTGCCAGCACTGGTTTTTATGTTGCAGAATGGTTGGCAGTTAAAAGTTTCTGTAACCTGGAAATCCAGCTGTGTATTTTCCCCCATCCAAAAAGTGAAAGTTTAGATGTCCTTGATTCATTCTCTTTCGGTTTAAGATTGGATCTGTGAGGTGACATGGGTGTGCTGTTATTTGATGTGAAGAGGATAAAAATAGCCATGCCCTGTGCTCATGGAGGCTGTGACATAGTCAGCTTATTCAAACAAAAAGATTAGCTTTGGAGGAAATCCTCTTCCAGGGTGCTCTAGATTCTGTTAACAGGGTTTTAGCTTCCTGGAATAATGCTGGGATGTGCATTATGCTCAGCTTTGTTCCCTGTACATGTCTCTCCTCCTTACTCCAGCCACCAGAGCTGGGTTAAGACCACTGATCTAATTGGCAACCACAAGGGACAGGCAGGCTGTGAACAAAACTTGCTCGTGTATCAGTTGCATCCTTCTAAATTGCATTGTTTGTGCAGCTGCTCAGCCAAATCATCCACAGAGTTTATTTTTGTCCATAGAGGAAACAGAGATGGGTTTTCTCTGTGTTAGGGCAGATGCAAGATCAAAGAATCATATATGCAGCTCAGAGAGACCAAGCTCTCTGCTGAGTGTGTCCTGATGGGGGCAAAATTATTAATAAAGCGACCCTTGAGATTATAAGCCACAGCTATAAGAGGCAGAGACGGGTCTGTTTCAGGTTAACACTGGTACTTGCTGAAGTCCCCCTTTCATTTCAGCGGGGAAGAAAAGAGGGGGATGTCTGTGTATTTTAAACCCTGATCCACTATTCTTCTGAGAAGGAAAAAGCATTTTCCAAAAGATCCATTGGCAAAATTTACACAGTCTGGTGTTGAGAAACAATTGCAGTCTTTGTCTCAGCAATGTTTTTTAGAGGCTCAGGGCAGGAAGAGGTAATGATATTTATGGCCAGCTTTCTGCTGGAGCTCACACAAGGGTGGGCTTGAGAAACCTGAAGAGTGCTTTTGTGTGCATGGCCAGTCAGCTGGCCAAGGCTGATGTTTGCTTATGGATGCTGTGACAACAATTAACGGAGCAGGAAGTGAGGGACTGATTGATTTATGCACCCATGGCATTATGTGTTTGATCTTGGACAGAAACTGTGAAATCCTGAGAGAAGGCACAATCATTTGTAAGATGTGTGAGGATACAAGAATGGCCATAATGTGTTGGCCCAAGGTCCATATAGACTCAAAGCTTTGGCAGCGGCCAGGGAGGGATGCTCAGGGAGCAGAGCAGAGCACAGGACAGGACTTACCCTTCTATCAGACTCCACCCTCTCAGCTAGGACAAGCTGTTTCTCCATCAAAGTCCAAATCTTGCTCCTTGACCAGTGACACCATCTGGGCAGAGGAATTGGTTTGGCCTCTCCCAGTGTCCCACATTGTCTGGTCATGTGTGTTGACCATTTACATGGTCGTGTCTGTGTTACCATTTACATTGGTAAATTGCTGCAACTTAAGCTGAGACACCCTGAGAGTTTTGGCATCTCAGTGCCACATTCCTCCTCCATCCCCAATAGCCAAGACCGGAAACTTCCTGTAAATCCACTCCTTAGAGCTGTTCTCTCATCCTTTGGCTGCTCCACTTGTGAAGTCTGGGTACAGTGGGTGATGAGCTCTAGTGCTGAGCCATCTCCTCAGTGATGAAGGGACTCTTGGCTGAAGTATTTAACATGACTCCGTTCACAAGAAAGACTTTCAAGCTGAAGTTGGCTTAGTGGAGCCAAAGTGTTCCTTGGTGCAGATCTGGGCAGGGAGCTGGTTGATCGTATCCTGGGAACTTCCCTGCACTACCAGAGTGCTGTTGTTTATGGAGAAGTGCTGGTGTTTATTTCTCTGGGATTGATGTGGTCTGGGCTTAGAATTCCCTCTGAGTCCAAGCAATAAGGGTCTGGAATGGAGGTTCACTTCCAAACCTGTCTTCCCTGGGAAGCTGTTTGCAGTCACAATGGCCTTGGGCCCATGTATCCAATAAATATTGGGGCAGATCTGCTTGTGTTCAGAGCACCTCCTTTCCCACTGAGTAGGATTTAAAGGAATCATCAGCTAAAGATGAGGAGTCCCAGACAGAGTGCCTTTTGTGTAGCCATTGACAATGAGCAGGACCTCTCTGAGTCGTGCTCAGTTTGGCTGGAGGGGGTGGGTTTGAGTCAAGGGGGGCTCCCATCAAAAGGCAGATTGTCATTTGAGTACGTGAAGCAGAATAATTCAAAGTACAGAAGTGGTGTCTGTTCCGATTCATTCTCTGCTGATGAAGCCACAGTGCCATTCCATTTGCCACAAAGAATTTCTTGAGTGCTGGTCAAATAGATTCTTTAAATGCTTCTTTAAAACAAAATAAATCTTCTTTATATATAAATTTTCCTCTTCACTGAGGATCTGACAAGGTCCTGGCACACTCGTCTGCTTGACTGACAGCCTGGAAGAAAGGCGGCTGTGTGCAGGGACAGCAGCCTATAGCACCAGGTGGTGCTGGCTCATGTCTTTCCAGCAACTGGGAATAAACTCGGCAGCTAGGCATTGTTATCCCAGGACATCCCAGAGATCATCCCAGGAGAGCACAGCCAGGCCTTTCCACTCCACGTTCAAGGTGCATTACTACCTCCTTCCTGCTGAACAGCCCTGAACAAAGCCAGTTTGTCCGAGTGGTGATCGCCAGCCCTGCCAGAAGATCCCTGGTGGCATCCTTCAGGGATCTGGTATCCTTGGAGAAACTGATGCTCTAGGTGAGTTTTGGATTGTGTTTTTAAGACAGATAATTGCCCCACATCCAGCCCTGTCCGAGGCAGGGTGTTCCTGTGACAGCCCGGAGTAAGACAAGTCTTGTTCAGGGAGACTCTCAGGCTTCTCAGCTGTTTAAGGCCAATTACTTACTTAAACATACAAAAAGGCACAATATAAATATCAACTGTCATTAATAAGTAAGGATTAATTATTTTTCTGTTGCTTTTTGTGGAGACCTGCAGCATGAACATCTTGCATCATTCAAACTTATTAATTGCTGTTACTATGGAGAAGTTATACAGCAACTGCTAATGGGGACAGACTTGAAAAGGAAAACCTGGATCCCACAGCTCCAAGAGCTGAGGAAATTTCCCTTGTGGCTTTGAAACTGGGCTGAACTCAGCCACAGCTCCAAGTGTCGCAGACCACAGGGAACGGAAGCTGGAGCTGTGTCCAGCACCAGTCATCCCTGGGGAGTTGTACTAGGATTTGCAGAGTGTGAGCATCTTTTAAGTCAACCTCTACCAACACCAGTGTTTTGGTTGCAACAGATTTAACTAAAAACCTACTCCCCCAAAAAAAGTGATTGAAGAGAAAAGGGACTGTTCTCTTAGGGAAGGTTAAACACGACTCCTGGATGAGCCGAAATTTTCTCCCACCTGAAAATCTGAGGTCAAAAAATCTGATGCCAATTTTTTTGCCCACTCCCACTTGGCTCATATGGAGGTATAGACTGCTGAAGAACTGGCCTTCAGTCAGAATGCCTAAAAAAAGGTTCATTTTAGCTGTGCTAAAATTAGCTGAACTAATTTCCTTTTTTTTGTTTTGTTTTCTGTTTTCTTTCTGTGGGCACATGCGGGTGAAATCCTGGCTCCACTGAAGCTGATGGGCATTTTGCCATGGACATCAGTTAGGTCTGGATTTTTCCACAATGAACACAATGAACATTTGCTACACTTGTTGCTGTGTTGCTGAGTTGCATTTAATGTTTGCGAGACTCGTGGTCCTTGTCAGATTAATAGAGTTCACTGAAGTGGCAAAAGAATCTGGTGTAAATGTACCTGCAGTCTTTGGTTGAGCAGCAGTTAAACTTTGCTCCAACGAACTTCACTCGTGCTATTTTGGAGTACCAGCAGTATCTGTTTGTATTTCAGCTCTGCACTTAAGATTTCAGGGTTGATTGCTCTGCTTTCCTGTAGCTTCCGTACATGATTCCTATGGAAATTTTGTCTCTGTGCATTTGGGCTGAGTCTTGAGACTATTTCTGGAAGCTTTCAAAATGTCCCAGAAGTGCCCTTCACCTCTCTGCTCTTATGCAGAGCCTTTAGCTCTAGCTTAGATACAACTGATTTCCACATGTATCCAAAGAAAGTAGAAAAAAGAAACCAAACCAAAAACAATTTGCCTCTCCCAAAACAGGGCTAACTCTGTCACTGACGTCTGAGGTTCTGGAGAAGAAGAATGGCAACAAAGAGCATTTTCAAGCACTCTCAGTTCCAGGATTTCCATTTCATATGCAATAGTCACAGAAAAATCTGTTTATAGAGCTGAGCTATGGCACTTGTAAAGGCTCAGAGAATTATCTGCATGTTTTCCAGCTCTTCCAATACTAAAAGAGGTATAGGAAATGTAAAAGAGTATCTGAGGTTTGTCTTACAGAAAGACTGGAAAGGATGAGAAGAGAATCAATGCCTGAACTATTTGATACAAAGGGTTTCTGACAAATCACCTGTCTCCACCTCTCTGGCCAAGCTTTGTTTTGAGAGGGGTGCTAGAAACATCTAATTCCATACTTAGGTACCAGCTCTAGGCTCCATTGCCTTGCTCAGGGACAGCTTAGGGAGGCTTTGTTGCTGTGGCTGGACTTCCAGCTCTGAAGGACTGTCTGTGCCAGTGTGCCCCAAGGGCTGCTCCATGCACATACACGGACTCACGGTTGGGAAGTGCCAAGCTGTCAGCACAGTGATCGCAACCTCATTAGCCCGCCTCTTCCCAGGCCATAACTGGCTCAGGAGCGGTCATCCCCTGGCATGGCTCTGCTGCTTCCCATTCTGGAGACAGCAGAGGGATCTGTTCCCACCATGCTGCATGGCAGAAACATCACCCAGGTCATTTTTTAAACTTGGGATTCAAGTGTTCATGACAGTGCTCCAGTGGGCCAGGCATTGGAAAGGGCTGGATCAAGGATGTCTGGGACACATGGAAATTCCCCTCAACCCTTTCCTAAGCACTTGTTTCTGAGAGGATATGAATTTTTTTGATACATGCACAACCTGTTGCTGTTCTTTCCTCTTGCCTTTATGTCCGTGTCAGGGTGCTTGGTGGAGCACAGCATTGGTTTTGGGAAGAATCTGATGCCTTCTAATAACTTCTAATAGTTAATAAGGAAGAGTCTCCCATGTCTGGAGAACTTCTCAGTGCCTAAGCCTGGTATAAATGGAGCAGAGAAGGTTTAAATCTGATGTCACCAAAAATAGATGGGGTAAGGTCTAACTTGAATGCAAGAACTGCTTTCCTGCACTCAGTGGGGTTTCTAATGGACAAGAGGGGTGCTGCAGGTCCATGTGCTGCCTGAGGAAGCTCAGCAGAGGGACACAGTCCTTGCACAAGGGTCAGGTTTTGTCTCTGGTCAGCTTTTGGCAGCTCTGGCAAGCATAAGGCAAAGTAGCCCACTCTGACTGAGGGGATGTGCTGTGTCCTGCAGCACGCACTGAGTACCTGGATGCTGTCTTTAAGCACTTGGCTTCCGGGCCACAGTGAGTTCCTGGACTGCACCACGTCCATGCTCAGCTCTGGACACGGTGGTAAAGTCCAGCTGAGATCCATGGAATTGGTATGGTTGCAAAATCTCTGCTTTTGGGACCTTTGGTGGAAAAAGTCAACATAATGCCCTCCCCACTAAACAAACTATGTGTGGTTCAACTGATTCTCAATGTTTCCATGCTTCTTTTGTTTTCTTTGCTCCACTCAGGGTTTTCTTATTCCTTTCAGTAGACTGCCTGCTCCTTCAGCAAAATCCAGTTCTTTCCTAAATGAACTCCACTCCTTCTTGGTTCTCTTTGTTTTGACACTCCAGAGATGAGAGATTTATAGACCTTCCTGACTCATAAATTCATTTTCTTTCATTATTTACCTTTCACTGCAGCCCATTCTGAGTGAGATTTCATTCTGCCTCCGAGCAGGGCTGTCCTGCCAAGAGGAGCTGATCCATAAATCTTTCCTTCCTTTTTCTTTCTTGCCTTCCAAAACAACATTTGGAAACTTGAGTTTCCCTGGGAGGAAAACTGTTCTTCCATTGCCGGCAGTCAAACTGTGCAACTAATTAGTGCTTTCCCTTTTCTCTTCCTTCTATTCTGTGTCTGTTGGGGTTGAAATTAAGCCAGGGAGGAGGGGGTAAATACAGGGAAAATATTTGTTTGAACTATTTATTTTTAACTGGACCTTCTGCAAAGTGAACGGGTGAAGTGGTGGTGTAGCCACTGTGTCTTACATTGTGGTCAGAAGAAGTTTAAAAGAAGTTTCTTAGAAACATCCCAGCAGATGAGTGGAGATGGCTTCAGGTTGGTCTTCTTGATGTAAGATCTTCTTGGTCTTGCTGATGAAAAGGAAAACAATTGAGAAAAAAAATCTTTGGATGCATCAAATCATGATACATTTGTAGCAGAAATATTTAACATATAATTAGGAAACAGGAATCCAGATTTCTCCCAGACCTGTGTGGCTTGAGTAAGCCAATTCATGCCAAGGTGGAGTGAGCAGTGCTTACTGAAGATCTGTTATTCACTATACAGCGGCCACAAATGCATATTTAAATAGCAAAGCAAAATGTTTTCAGATCATAGAAAATGCTCTGCAGATCCGGTATCTTTTTTATTTTTAGCCCTTGGTTAGTTTTAGCAAGAGTGGCCAGATGTTTGCTTTCTAGGGTGGACAGAAATAAGAGTTTTCTTGCTGCTTGAAACTGAGATGAATCAAATCCTTAGAATAGAACTACAGGGAAAAAATCTGTTGTTTAGGCATCACTCCTTCAGTTGTGCATGGTATGAAATATGGGATTATACTTAATGCTTCTCAAGTATTTGAGAAGTATTCAGCAGCAGAGTGAGCCTGAGACTACCCTAGGCTTTGGGGCGATTAAGATTATTCTAATTGATAAAACGGACTTTTCTGTAGAAAACCACATAGTAAGAGACCACTGTCCCTGTGAAGAGCAGTGAGACCTCCTGAGTCCTAAACCACTGGTGATTTCACCATTGGAGTGTGGGGCTTCTTGACAGTTTTAGATGGAAATTAGTAAAATGCTTTAGGTGTGTTTCTAGGGTAGCAAATTCCTCATTTTCTGGCTTATGTGGGCAGCTTTTGGGTTTACATGAGCAAAAGAGGTCAGAAAAGGTGCTCACACATCAGCACAGGTGAGAACACATCCAGTGGAACCATTGTGAAGGGCAGGTCTGGAAGGGAAGGAGCTCTTCACTCTCATTCATCCCAATCTGGGAGACAGAGCGTGTCACAACAGTGCCGAGCAGACAAGAGCTGCTTGCCAACATTTAATTTGTTGAAGATTAGGAAATTATTCCATTCTTACAATACTGTGTACTCCATGTCTAGAAGTCCTTTTGAACTCTGGGGGATGTGAAGCTTAGATCTAGCCTCAGATTTCGTGCTGTTTGGAAGGCAAGGCTTTATCAGGGTGAGAACTGTATGGATGGTTTAAGGGGAGTCATGTTAGCAGGGTACCTCAAGACAATGGACTGGCTCAGCTTCAACTGCTTTGAGCTTTGGGAGAAAGATCTAGAGCAGGACACTGAACTTGGACTTCTTCTCTGGGATCTGAAAGCTGACTTGTGCAATGTAGAGGTCAGTTATTTCTGGTTTGCTCTACGTGCAAGGGGCTGTTAAAGCACTGCCCCCTTTCTGACCTGTAGCTTTCCCCCAAAAATATATGCAGCCTTGAACCCTGGGCCTTTTCTAGATGCCATCCTTATTCCTTACTCCGGGCTACAACCATCCTGTGTCCTCACCAGGCCGAGGGCACAAAGCTGAGCAGTCTTGTATAAGCTGGGCTGATCATGATGCTTTCATTACTTATGATGGTTTCTAAAAGCACTGTCACAACTGTTGGTGTCAAACCATAAGCAAAGGTTACTCTTACAAGCACAAATGGTAAACAAACACATGACACTTAGTGTCAACAGCCTCACAAATCTGTTCAGCACCTGGAACTGGAATCAGCGTGGCAGTTGTGAACCACAACTTGTGCAGAAGTAGCACCACGGTTTCAGAAGGGCCATAAATAAATTTGTGTCCTGACATGGGCACCAAAAATAAGCATGTGCTGAGCTTTTCTGACTATTTGGCCCGGGCACAGCTGCTGGCTGCTGAACATTTTGGAAAATGTATCCCCTCATTCAGGTGCTCAGCATTTGAACACACAGACCTAAACAACTCCGGTGTCATCTGCTTCTCTAATAACCACTGTTGTACCCTGCAAAAATAGCCAAGGCCTTGCTGCTGATCTGGGAAAGCAGTTCCTTTAATCTTGATCTTACCTGACTATTAGAAAAATAGCCTGGAGAGACTTTTCTCTGTTTGATGAAGGCAGATCTTAAGCTCTGGGATGATTATAACCATCCTCCTCTCCCTTGAAACAGTCCCATGTGCTGCTGCCGTGCCATACAGGAAAGCAAATATCCCTGGTTGCTCTGATATCAAATAACTTTGCTGACCTCCCTTGAAGAGAGTTCCTTGTAAAAATCCTTTCATCCAGAGGTTTCAGTCACTTGGAGCCTTGCAGGGGTTTCTGAGCTCTGGTGATTTATTATTCATGAGTAATGTTGTGCTTTATGGAGAGCTCTGCTGGAAATATATGGAGGTACAAAAGTATTGATTAACCAGTGATCTGGTGCCAAAAGCTACCCATGAGCAAGGGCAGGAATAGGCTATGGGATAAGGCTTGGTGGATGAATCTGTAGAGGAGCAGGAGCTCTGTGATGGGCAGGTTTGAGCCAGGACGCCATAGCAGCAGGTTAGGGGGATAGAATAAGACTGGACCCACTAGTTTCTGGAGTAAGCTTACAGACTAAGAACAGGTATCATTTTTCAGTCTCCTTATCCAGAACAGGGTGGAACTGGGATCCGAGAAGCCTCTTGGAGCCTGAGTGACCAAGAGCAGTTGTGTACAGGGGCTGAGTCCCAGGACTGCTGCAAATGAAGACATCAACACCTGATGTTCTCATGAACCTCATGGCTCACCTAGGAACACCTCTGATGGTGGAGGTGGCCTCAGTGTTCCTGCATAGGACTCTAGAAATTTAGGGACCCTTTGAGGAGGCAAGAGGGGATGATTTTTGGACAAATTTGGCTGAAAGAGAAGAAATCATCTGTTCTATGGGTGGATCAGTTATCTCACAGTGTCAGAAATTAACAGTGGTGGGTTGACAAGGAGGACATAGGCTATGGGAACAGCATCTGCTTTACTTTCTGTGTAGCTGGGTGGTGTCAGAAGGTGCATAAATACTGTCGGTGCTGAGAAACTTTTAGCCATGAAAAATCTCAGCTCTCTAGTGCTTGTGAGAATCTTTTCTTTCTTACAGATGCTAGCCTAAACAATATTACTGTTTTCTAAATCTTTTGCACCTGCAACTTGTTTCTCTCAGATAGAAGCTTTTCCGTTAGGTAAACGTCTTTCTGCTACGTGCCAGAGTGTCAGCTCTGCCCCTTGGGGTGGGCTTAGCCCACAGAGCCAATGAAGTTATGACACCTGACATGTTCATGATCTGTGTTATAAAAGTCTTCTGAAGAATTAGTAAAGTTACGGATCTTCCATCAATCCCTTTGGAGTCAGAGTGTTTCTTTCTGCGTGTCCGTTCTACAAACAGCGACAAATACCAGCACAGATTTAGTGTGTAAAGCAAAGAACAGTGGTGTAAAGCAAAGAACAGTGGTGTAAAGCAAAGGACATCATACTCTGTCCTAATTTGTGAGATTTGAACAGCCACTGAAGTTGTAAATTAAGGCAGAATTTCCACCAGGTTATTCAGTGGTGCTGTAGATCAACACAGTCTTCAGCTAGAAAAAATCTACAGAAAGAAAAGGTAGATAAAGCTTGACACAAGCTAAAGGCTGGCTTGGCAATTCTGATCTCATCTCTCAAGTGATTCCTTAGTGGTTTAAGTGGAAAGCTTTACATTTAATGGCAATATTTTGATTTTTAATGTTGCAGAATTGTGGAGGAGAAAGCAAGACTGAAGCCCCAGTCTGCCTAAACCCCAGTCTGTAGTCACAGCTGTCCTTACATCTCAGTCTGTTGGGATGTAGGGTTTTGACAATAGTTTTCCAAGCTTGCTTTGTAAGTGGCTGGATTTTGTACGACTTGCTGTGGTTGAGGAGAGAAGCGACAATCAACAGCCTGTGTAGTTCTTTGATGTACCCTGGGCACCACATCTCACCTGGGATCTGGTTTCTGTGATCACAACCCTACACTCGGGGAGAGGGCTGAGAAATACAGGTCACCAGCAGGCCAGCCTGGCAACTCCTTTCTTCCACTGTGCGGAGTTACTCACCCCAACACAGTCATTGAGATCTAGAGATCATTATTTTCATTAGTGGTGATTCATGTGAAGGGTTTCACAATCGGGCCTGCTGGTGTAATATGTTCCTTTCCACAGTACCATTTATCTAAAGATCTCCGAATACTTTGTGTACATTAAATTTTAATCCATGTTTTACCACCAGTGATGTAGGTAAGGAGGATTGTTTCCATATTGCAAATAAGGTAAACTGAGGTACAGAGCAAGAAAGTGACTTGCCCAAGACTCTTCAGGTTGTGTATCTTACAGTGAGTTTATGTTTCTCATGTGTAGCTCAATTTCTCTGCCCAAACTTTAAAGGAACATTCGATTTCCTGGGGCTAAGGCTAAGCAGGAGTTTGCGATAGCTGTAAATCAGAAGGCCTGATGTGAATCAGAACTTCCTCTAGTGTTTGAGAATATTTGGATTTGTCGTCCCAGAACAGCCCTGACCTGAAAGGACTGGAGCAGAACTGGTTTGTTTTTAGGGCTGGTATCAACTGGTTGGTGTAAGATGCAAAGTTCAGTCAGTGAAGAACTCTTGAGATCTATGCATCCTCATCTTCCTGCATAGTCAGTGGGATCAGTGTGGGCAATGGAGGATGATAGTGGTTCTGATGCAGTGGCCTGTTAGGGGACAGGATGAATTGTGAACTGGACTCTGTTGTCTGTTACTTGCAAGGAGAGGGGAGGTGACTGTCTCAAATGAACCCTGTCCTAGTTTCCTCAGGGAAACAAAGCTGGGAACAGAATGGGGATAGATTTCATCTTTTGCTTGGAGTTTAATCTCCTGTGATAATTAGACAGATGATTTCAATGGTGTGTGCTATAATAGCTCCTAAAAAAGGAATGGAGAGGCAGTCCTTCCTTTCCCTGTCCTAGGGTTAGGGTCAGGGTCAGGGTTAGGGTTAGGTTTAGGGTCCCCCAGCGCAAGGGAAGCTTTGCAATTTGGGAGAATGTAACAGGTCCAAAGGTGGGAATATTCTGTCTTGTGGTCCCTTAGCAAGCAAATTGCAGACCCAGGAAAGCTATTGCTGTCTCCCTGCTCTGCCCAGTTCACACATATCAGCATTGAACTTACCCTCATCCACCTCTTCTTCCTTCCGTATCAGGGTCCCCTTCTCTGCGGGCGTATCCTCTCATCTCCGTCATCACCCGCCAGCCTCCCGTGGTGCCCCAGTTGCTCCCAGCCGCCAGCAGCTCCCGGGGGCTGCCAGCCCAGCCCTGCGTGGGGGTCGCGGGCACGGAGGTTTCCCCTAGTGAGGCCCAGGGCAGCAGCGAGTCGGAGGCAGAGCAGCCCCCGCCACGCTCCAAGAAGCCACGCCGGAGTAGGACTATCTTCACTGAGATCCAGCTCATGGGCCTGGAGAAGAAGTTCCAGAAGCAGAAGTACCTCTCTACCCCTGACAGGTAGGTCGGTTGCCCACACGAGGAATAGGGATGAGCAAAAGGGCTGCTCCAGCCCTGCTCAGCTGTTCCACACCGAACATTCCCTGGCTGGGGGGTGCTGCCTATTGCTCCACTGAGTGGCCTCTGCCATTGGCTGCAGCCATGGGCAGGCAACCAGATGCAATTTCAAGGCTACTTTTCCTGGGATCAAAGGTGACATGAATAGGTCATATCAGTGGAAATGCCAGATGAGGATACACATGCCTGGGACCAGGTCTCCAGTCTCAGAGATCTTCTCAGAGCAGAAGGATCTCTGCCTTTCCCATTCCTGCTGCACACTTGAAAAAAAGACAGAGCCTGTCTCCCCTGGGATCTGATGGTGGATGGCTGTGTGTTCGTGGCTGCTGTGTGTCCATGGTATCTTCAGCTGGCTCCTGAGCTGCGTTTCATCCAGCACCTTGGGCAGCAATTCAGTGGGAAGGTGGTGGCCTGTCCATAAGCTTGGAAAGCAGAGCCTGGGGTTGAAAGCTGCCTTACAAAGGCACAGGCAAGTTCATAGCCACTGCTTGGGCAAACCAAACTAAGAGAGGTTTTAGCTTTTTCAAAGGCTTTGAATCCTACTCTGCAAACTTAAATTATATAAAAAAATGATCCATCCAATTTTTAGGAAGTTTGTAAACCTGGAGAAGGTTTGAAAGGTATCAGTCCCTGCACTCCACAGAGGGCAGGGTCCCAATATTTAAATTGATTTTTAAGATGGCATTTTCTGCTCCTACTGCCTGTTACCAAATTGCAGCAAGACCAAATTTCCTGGCCATGGCCAGCCTGTCTCATGAATTTTGGAGCTCCTGCTGTGCCTGCACTGATTCCTCACAGCTTCACATCACCGGATGGTTGACACTTTGCTGAAGCATTCAAAGCTGGTAATTAATAATCTCATATGACTGTTCCTTGGCTTCATTGAGACCAATGAGCAATTCCTGCCCATGTACCACATCCCCTGTGTTTGTTTCCTTGGGTTTCCAGGCAGTGCTGGTTGCACTAAAGTGTGTGGCAAGAGATGGAAGCTGGGTGCAGGTAATCCACGTCTTACCAGACACATGCACTGAGGCACGAAGGGCTGGCTAAGCCATGCTTCTCTCTTTTAGCTCATGGCTGAAAACGTGGTGGCAAAGCAGCAGACTGTGGTCTGTGTTCACTCCTGCAGCTTTTTGCCTGGATAGGAGATTGTACACCTGGGAGGGCACCTGATGGCCCTGGTTTATCCATGGTGAGGGAGTGCAGGACATCAGGGTAATGACTCTAACATGTTCTACTCTTAACAGTAATGGTGTCTTACATCAATGGCTTCAGATGTGAGGTAGTGGCATAACAAGCCTGCAGGTCCAGAGTGAATCCAGAATTGGGGAGAAGCATGAATCCTTGAGTGTGAGGTGGAGCCCAGAGAGCTGGTGTGGAGTATGTGGGTGTTTACAAATGTAAATCTGGTTGCCCAAGGAGCCCAGCTGTAACCAAGGTTTTATTATGAAACATTTGGCCTTGACAAATGTGTTCTCTCATCTAAAGACAAGGAGATATCTACCAAAAAGACAGAGAATCCAGAACACTTTGGAATGTGGCTCTGAGTTGGAGCTGTCCCACCTGCAGGACTTGCATGACTCCGAGGGGCACTTTCCCAGCGTGGCTGAGGATTTCCAGCTCCATCCCTTGTGCAACTGCACTGCAAAACTGCCAGATGCACGGTGCTATCACCTGTGGGGAAGGATCAGGAGCTACTCAGAGCTGCATTTGCTTCATATCCTGGGCTTTAATACAGAAATAATGAATGGGTTCACATGAACTTGCATGGGTTGGAGATTTGTAGAGGATGAATCAGGGCTGTCTGCCACATATACCCTGCAGCTAGACACGCAAAAAATAAATTCACTTAGAAGCCTAAATTTCCTAAATAGCAGAATGTATATGGAACTAATAGATTTAGATGTACTACTACATGAGAAATGGGCAAGTACCATGATCCCCATTCTGAAGGTAGTGAAGAAGAAATATGATATAAACAGTAGCACTTTCAAAGGCAGGCTGATGCTGGGTGTCTGTTCCTACATGTTTTCTTCAGACACCAGAGATCTGTTTTTCATGGATGTGTTGTACTAGTAGCTCCTAATTCATGGACAAACATGGAATGTCAGCAGTGGGAGTGCAGCAGGTTCATGTTTCCAAGAGGGCAGAGAAACCCTGCCACTTCTAGGAGGAGAAAAGATAGCAGAGAGCTTGCAAACACCTGCATCTTCCATAGGAGCATCTGTCTTTGCATCCTAAAGTCATGGTTTTTGCCGCTCTTATTTGACTTCTCAAAACAACTAATCAGAGAGACACTGCTGAATGCTCTTACAGTGCTGGACTGCGTGGACCTGGCACCTGAGCTCCTCTTGGCTTCTGTAAACTCATTTTGTTATCTGGTTTGTCTCCCAGGCTTGACTTAGCCCAATCCTTGGGGCTGACTCAGCTCCAGGTGAAGACGTGGTACCAGAACCGTAGGATGAAGTGGAAGAAAATGGTGAGTGGGTCCTTGTCATTTTTCCATGGCTCTTAAAAACATATTGCAAAGAACTGATTTGGAAGCTGAACATAGTGGAGTGACTTGTGTCTATTTATACAAAAATTTGTTTTATTCCTGATCACTTTTCACAGAGATGGTATGTTTTTTTAGTGTTCATACTGCAGCATATGTGGTGGGCTAGAGGGGATCAAAGGCAGTAGGAGGAGAACAAAGCAAAGGGGTGAAAAAAATGAGAATAGAACTGAGGAAAGAACCAAAATATCTCCTCCTGCATTTTTGGCATTTGTGTGATCTCAGTGCTTCTGGGACTGGTTTTGTGCATAGACAAAAAAAGACTGTTGCTCTATGGAAACAAAGCAGTTTTGAGAGCTGATAGCATTAATTTTTGGTTCTCATATCTTCCTTTCATCTTTCACTTATTTTCATCTTCATGGTCCTTTTCCAGTTAAAATGCTTTTTATAAAGGACAACCACCCAGTAAATGCTGGTGGGAACATGATGATATGACATTACCTAGTGGAGGTGTCCATGTTTTTTGATCTGGGAAAGGAGATGCAGTTCTAGGCTGTTCCTTTGGATGTTTGTGGCACCTGCAGAAGTCACTGTCAGTTCAAACAAATTTGGGATTAGCTTGGATACAGATCCTTGGCTGGAGTGTCTTGTTGCTGCAGGGATGGTATGAAGAGAGAGGGAATCAGACACAGGAACAGGATGTCGAGACCGGCAAAGTTCAGGATCCTGACCAGTCATCTCTTTGCTCTAGGTCTTGAAGGGTGGACAGGAAGCTCCAACGAAACCCAAAGGCCGTCCAAAGAAAAACTCCATTCCCACCTCAGAGGAGATTGAAGCAGAGGAGAAAATGAACAGCCAGGCTCAGGAGCTGGAGGGATCTCAAGCCTCTGAGGAGCCAAAACTGACAGAGGAGAAGCCAGAAGAAATCCCACTGGAGACAGAGAAGTCTCCAGAACATATACCAGAGCCTTCCTCAGAGGAGACTACACCATTAAGTTAAAAGGGAGAGAAAGGAGAGGAAAAGAAAAGCAAAAAAGATAAAAGAGAAAAACCNTATATGTAGACCTTGTGTATAAGTGTAAAGATTGGTCACTTTGTGCCTTTGGGACTCAGTCATCACAGGCCAGGTGGAACAAAGACATCCCGTGGGAGTGGTGCCAGCCTGTTCCTCTGGTGGGTGCCTGAGCCTTCCTGCAGAGGGGGCCAGGGCTGGGACATGTTTCCAGGGAAAACCATGCCTGGAACCCCAAGACAGCTCCTTGAGAAGCCCAGGGCTCTCCCAGGCAGTGGGAGGTGGGTGGCTGGCTGTGTTGGAGGATCAGTGTTTTCCCTTGGCTTTATCCTTGCCTTGTGTGGTGCCAATGGACAAAGAGCTTGGCCTGGGCTCAGATCAGGGACAGCTGAGGAATGGGAGCTCTGACAGCACCATTTCCTCATGAAACCAGCACTTCATTCTGTTGGCGATGGGCCCAACTTAAACCATTTTAGGAAACAGTTCAGACCCCCAGGTTTGCTTTGGCCCAGTTAAGATCAAAGCTTCTGAAGGGAGATCCATACCTGGGTCAGCTCCAATTGCCTCTCCTTGGGTTGTTTGGGGGCTGTGTCCAAATTTGCAGTGGTCCAGGATAAAACTTGGAATGAGATGAGCATTTGGATAGAAGTCTGCTCCAAAAGCTTTGGGATGCTTGGATCTGGGACTTTTTCTTTGGGCCCATTTCTAATTTTTGTAGGGATTTTTTAAAATGAACTGTTAAATGTTTTCAGGGTTTGAGGGAAATGATGGATTTCCAAAGTTGCTGCAGGAAGTTGGCATTTGTTTAAGATGTGTGCCAAGAAAAGATGTACATCACGTTTCATAGAGTCTTGGTAAGGGTGCATTTTGCCCAAAGGCTGCAAGAGATGTATTAAGATAACCTTTATTTTTTAATTAAAAATAAAATGTATAAATCAAACAGTTGTTGCTGTTGATTCTCTTCCAGAGATTCTCATTTCAGAACGTCAGGCAGGGGCTTTTCTGGAATGGGTTTTTCTATTTCAACAAAATCTGGAGAAAATGGAAGTCATCAGAATTTCCTTAACATCACTGCACAACAGGCTCTGTGTAAACTATTTGTAACACTTGCTAAGGGAGGTGAGGGTGTTGTAAATGCCACCTTGTCACTGGGTGAACATGTCAGAAAGAGGGCACTATTTTCTATCACCTCCTCCAGTTTTGGACATGCATTTAGTGGCTCTTTGTGGCCCTGTGAAGATGATTTCTGAATATCCCCTTTTTGGGGTGGCAAGGATTCACACACAGATCTCAAACTGCTGGACATATCCAAGCAGTGTTGAATGGGGAAAAAGGGATTCTTTTTCCCCAGTTTCTTGCTCAGTGGTGTTTGGAAGTGTCTGATTCCAGCTCTGCATTAGCTCTGTGTTGCATCAGGTAACTTGAAACAGGCATTTGGTAAATGATTTGTGCAGTTTATTTTCATGGATGAGTGTCCCAGCCTAGCAAGACTCTTTTCCACAGCTGCTATGCACCAAAGTCTTCCTGTTGTTTGTTCTCCATCCTGTCAATGACTGAAGATGTGCTTTAAAACTTGAAAAGGGCTTTCAGAAAGGCAGAGATAAACAAGTCCTATAAGCCACTGTGATGTTTGTGGGACATCCTGTTCTAGAACAGTGTTAATGTTATAAAATGCAGGTAACTCCTTGAAGAAAGGAAATCTGTAGTCCTGCCTGGGGACTGATTTTTGAAGTGGCTTAATAGAGAAATTCTCTCCAGGTAATCCTCTCTGTGCTACTCTCTGTGTATATTTACAGTGTGTCAGACAGAGATTACAGTTTCATGTGGTGAAACTCCAGCTTTAGCCAAGCCAGGGTGGGACATGCTCCACTCCCTGAGTGTCCAATACACAATAATCAACCTGGAAAAGGCAGCCACTGGTTTAAGTGCATCCACAGGTTTGCACTTAAACCAAATTTACCAGAATTGGGGAACACTCATTTGCAACGAACTTGTAAAATACCAGGTATCTGTTACCTTTTAGCTCATTTTTTCTGTTACAGTGAGCTAGAAACGGGATGAAACATTTCCCTCTTGCCTGTTGTGTTGGAAACGCAGGTTATGAGCTGCAAAGTTTTCTCTGCCATTAAATGCATCAAAATTTAGTCATCTTTGAACATTTTTCTTTCCACAGGGCCCTGACATGCTCGTGACACAGCCCCAGTGAGTTGCAAAGGTGCCGAGGCAGGATTTTGCTGCTTGTCTGGAGCTATGATACAATGTCTGAGTTGCTGCACATTCTTTATCTGTGTCTTTTTTTTCCTCTTCTTTCCAGAAATGTGCTGTAGTTCAACCATATCTATTGGACTAGAAATGGCATTTAATTTAAAAAGGCCTATGGCCTGTTTATACAGGAATTAGATTAGATGGTCTGTGAAATCTGTAATCAGCCTCTGTTGTTCTTGGATAGTAGCATCAGCACTCTTATCTGCACAGAAAATGTTTCCACAAGTCTTAAGTGCCACAGTACTCAGGAGAGTGAAGAGAGCAATTGACTGGAAATAATTTGTCTAATAATGAGTTTCACCATCAGGTTGCAAAAAAACTCTGCAAGTTTCCACTTAGTTCATTTGTAAGCCTGAACAGCTGATTAAATCAAGTTTTGTGAGCAGATCATTCTAGAAACAAAAAGCTGACTCTCAGGGAAGGCATCAAAGGTATTTCAACTTGTCTGAGTCAAAATGAAATCTTTTGTAATAAATCTGTTCTCTTCCAGACCAGGCTGGACGGGGCTTGGAGCAACCCAGGATAGTGGAAGGTGTCCCTGCCTGTGGCAGGGGGTGGCACCGGATGAGCTCTAGGGTCCCTTCCAACCCAAACCATGCTGGGACTTTTTTAGTTGGAAAAAAGCCCCAAGCAATCAGAGATGGACTGTAAGCATAGCATTTGGAAACGTCAGTATTTTCCTCAACCAAAAGGTTTTTCCTAAAATGGACAATGCAGATGCATTTGCTGGGGTTTTTTTATATTTGGTACCCAGTGGATTTGTCCACCTTGAAGAAATATGATAGATTTACATAGCAGGGTGAGGAAAGAAAAGTTGAAACAGGAAAAAATATCCCTTTCTTGCCCTGAGATAGGAAGTGGTGTGTGGTGCTTCTTTGCTGTCCTATGAAATTGATAAATACAAGAATACAAAATTTCCAAAAGTTTTAATGAGTGGTTTCAAAGTCACATGGAAAGCAAAGCTGGCCATTTTCCAACAAAAGGTAAAGTAAGTTTTACAAAAGGACATTTCCCACTTCCCAGATGAAAATAGTTGTTTCTGACTCAGCCCCACTTTACAGTGGGAAAAGTTCCAATGGTTTTTTTTCCCTTGTTAATCCCATTCTAATCACTTATGAGTCAATCCGGGTAAAAATGCAATTCTCTTACTGTCTGGGCTAGTTTTAATGAGTCCATAAGACACTGAAGATGTTTTTGTTCCTCTTTTGGCTGAGGAGCAATCTTAACATCTTATTTTTCAATGTTATTATTTAAGTGCAGAATTAGCTCTCAAAACGCTCTCTGCTGCTGCTTGAATGACTTTCACTGGTAATCTCTTGAATAATCATGGAAAACCCATCCAGAACGTGTGTTTGGGTGGAGGGGAAACAACAGGGAAGAAATGGGGAAATCATGGAATTGTTGGCCAAATCCTTTCATTCTTGTTGTCTGTTCCATGTTACATCTGCAACTGGAGTAAAATTACAAATTCTGGTAGAACTGAACATAGGGATCCCAGCTGCTCTTGGGAGGCAAATGCTCCTTTTCCTCTTGCTTTAAGGTTTCTTCTGCTTTGGGCGTATTTTTGGTCTGGCCACTGAAATGCCAAGAACTGAGTGACTCTTCCACTGCCCTCGGGCTGAGCTGAGTTGGGTTTGAAGGCTGGGTTGGGATTTAGCCCTTAACAGGGGCTGTGGGCTGAAATTGTGTTTGCGTTGTGCTCCTAAGACCCAGAAGAACAGCACAAGCCTGACTTCTGGCACCTGAGGTGAACCACAGGGAGCTGCTTCCGGAAGGAACCTGCACCAAGATTCTCATCCTCACCCCCAGTTGACAGCCAAGGGCTGCCTGGGGCCCTTTGGGCCAGCCCTGGAGATGGGTTCATTCCTTTAAAAGCCTCTTGACTGTTGTGCCTCCCAGGATGTGCTGTCCCAGCACTGCTGGTTGCTCATCCCAGAAATATGACCAGAGACAAGAGCCTTTGGGATTGAGCCCTGATGATATTCAGGGGTATTTGTCTTCCAGTCCTGACAGAAGGGAACAAGCCCTGATGTCGAAATCCCAACTCCCCTACAGGGATGGGAAGTGCTCATATCCGGAGTTCTGGCTGGGACCCCACCTTTTATTGTACCCACTGCTGAGATAATTTTGCAAAGCACTGAGCTCATCCTGCAGGATGGTTCCCCCAGGTCCCAGCAAGGATGAATAAGGAAAAAAAGTAGTCTTTATTCATTTAACTTCAGGCCAGTACAAAGAAATTTGGTGTTTTGGGTGGGTTTTCAGTTTTCCCCCTCTCAATCGTCTTTCCTCAGCAGCAAAATGGAAAATGACAGTAGAAAAGAATGGACTGAAAAGGAGAGAAAAAGGAGCTGAAAGAAAAAGCAAAGGGAAAGTGCTTAACTGTATCAACCTACATGGAAAATAAAAGCTAGGAAGAAAAATAATCATGGTGAAAAGTCAACCTTTTGGTTTTTTTTGGACAGATGAAGCTCTAGTTCTGTAAAGAGGTATTTTTCTGTGGTTTAGCTATATGTGTAAGGATGATGAATGACAGGTTTTTCATAAGTTTCCTTTTATGCAGTACAAATTAAAATATAGCTGGGTAAAGAACAGTTCTTGGATTAGACTTAAGCTACGATACAGGATTTGGGCCCAAATCTTGACAAAGGCAGAGGTTTGATGTAGTCTAGATCCTGTAGAATCTTAGATGTTGGGCATGAATATCCTGTAAGAACTTTGCTCCTCTTTATTCCCAAGGTCTGGTACTGCCAGGTAGGATTTATCAGGTTTTACTGTAAACTGAAGAATAGGTGGTTTGGGGGCATCATTCTTTGGAAAAACAGTAGCTTTCCATTATTATATTGTAGCTGCAATTTAAATCTCTTAAATTACTGATATTTGGTTTAAATTACAATCTAAAAACAGGCTAAAAAAATCCCCCAACTTGTCCCTTGTCTTGTGTCTAGGAATCCACAGCTGGGTACAAGCCTTCGACCTTGAAGCCCTGGACTTAAAGTTCATGAGAGTGATTTTCAATGTAGGGATTTGAACCCTAAAATCTAAATACATTTTTCCCTGGCAGAAATAGATCAAGTCTGGTTGTTGTTTTTGTTTAAACCAGACACCCCGCAGTTTCTAGGCTTTCCTCACTAATTCCAGTCCCCTCCTGTATTATAAACCTCCTTGAATGTAGTGTCCCAGTGCAGTAGAATTATTGTCACTTCTCAAAAGGAAGCCTCTGGATCTGCCTGGATCCATGGGTAAAATGATTCTGTCCCAAAGGGAGAGGTGTGGATGGCTGCCAATGGACAGGGAACCCCCTGCAGGCTGCTCTGACGGGTCCCTTCACTGCTGGAAACACCGGAGCTCCTGTTTTGTCAAACAATTGAGAGTAATAGAAAGTGTTACTCACTAGAAGTTCCTGAAATCATAGACAGCCTGCCTCCTGCACGCAGGTGGGAGTGGGGACTTTCCCTTCAGAGATTGCTGAGGAACAAATTTATCAAGGACAACTTCAGGAGCCAAAGTTTCCTGGGGAAGAAGGTGATGGAGACTGCTGAGTGCTAACAAAAGCAGAGGAAGTGATGGTACCCCTTGGGCAAATGCTTCTAATATTTGCATAAGCCAAAGGAACCAGACCCTTGTAGAGAAGACAATAGTGAAATATTTCAGACCTTCTATGCTTCCCTCATGGACCATTAATATCCTTCCCAAGCAGGAGTCAGCCTTGTCAGGTGGAGAAGGTTCCAATTTCCTGGACCCTTCAGACTTCACCCTTCTCACCACACCCTCTCTCACTTAAGCCAAAGCAAAACCTTTATTAGTTATATCAGAGCTGCAATACCCAGTTCTGATGCTGATCCTTGCAGACCATGATGAGTTCAGGCGGGATTGGTGAGGATGAAGAGTACAAGGGATCCACAAGGTGTCACAGAGGCTGCTGCAGAGACGGAGTTAAGTGAAAGCAGGTCTGAGAACTGGCTGAAATCAGTCAGGTCCTGCTATTTATACCAGAAGGAACTCACTGTGAGAAAGCTTTCAGCAGCACCCCTTCCTGTCCCACCTTGGGTGGCTGCTCCAGCAGTGTCACCTTGTCATTACAATGCCATATAGTACTCTTACTTACACTTACTCTTATAAAAGTAATGGGAAAAAAGAGGAGTAAACTGTCATGAAAACAGCAGGGCTCCATCCTTGAGGCTGCTGGATACAAACCCTGCAGATTTTTGTGGTTTTCAATAACTTTTTAGCAAGTCAGCATTGAGGGAGGGGGGTTATTTGTAAAGGCAGGTCACACAGCTCTCTGTGGTGCTTTCCTGGTGCCTCTGGAAAATTCGGATTCTCCTATAGATCTGATAGCTCAATGAGGAGCAAACAAGCTGAAAGTGGTGGATTAAAAGTGATAAATGCACAAGTAGGTCACAGGCTGGGAGTTCTTGCTCACAGTGATTCTGCTGAGAGATGGTGGCACCAGATCATTGAGGAGACACTTCTCCTCCATCACCCATCCCTGTCCTTGGCATGTCAGTGCACACACAAGCCTTGGTGCCCTGGGGCCAAAGTCCTGCAGGAGGGATGGGAATTTCCCTCTTTTTCTGGACTTTTGGATAGCCCTTAATTCTGTCTCTCTTCCCACCCATCCTACCTTGGACACTTCCTGATCAATGTTGCTTCCACAGGAGGTCCTTTGGCAGCTGCGGAATTGCACCTCCTGGGATTCCCAGAGCCGTGATCCAGCAGTGCTGCTGGGTTTAGAGCAGCAGACACCCAAGTGTGCTCCCAAACCACAGGCTGCCACACCGGGGCTATTTTCCACATCCAGAGCAATTGCTCTCTTTCCTGTGCTGTGCCCGTCCCTGGGTTGGTGTGGGAGGATTGGGAAGCATGCCTTCAACCTCAGAGGACTGATCCCTGCCAAACAAGGGATGCAGAGCATCAGCTCTCTGCAAACCTCAAAGAAAATAAAGCTCTGGAGTCTGGGCCACCTCAGGAGGGACAGCAGCTTTCTGTGCTGGGATTTGCACACAGAAGCTGCTTCATGATGAAAATTAACAGCAGCTAATCCATAGCATCACCTGCTCCTCCACATGGAGATATTTCTATTATTTGGGTGGGGAGCATGACTCAGAGAACCTATTTCCTCTCCTGTCCATGACTTTCATTACTGGAAAGACAATGGCATTTTCCCCGCTGTGTTTCATTTTGTGTTATTTAGGATAATGATGCTGATAATAATCCCTGATAATGGGATTAGAAATCCAGACTGGGAGTTACCTGCCTTATTCTCCATGTGCCTCAGCGAGTATTTACCCCTGAGGTAATAATTAAATCCGTTCCTGCAGTGGAAAGTCACTGTCTTGCGCAGTGAGATGAAGATGTCAGAGAGCAGAGGATGGCTTGGCGCTTGTTCCAAGCTCTTGTCAGGAGAGAGGGAACAGCTCATTTTTGAAGCATCAGCCAGTCCTTTCCCTGCTAAATCTGAGGTTCATTGTTCCCCTTACCCAGGCCCTGCCCCTCTCCTTGTGCCATGTTACCACCCTGGGATAAGCAAAGCCCCTGAATATTATCCTCCCCTTGACAGAAACTGATCAGAAGCTGTGAAACACCCTTTCCCAAGGAATGCTCAGCTCCCTTGCTCCCAGCCCTGGGTAGGATCAGGCCAAGTGTGCTGATCTTTTGGGCACATCATGGAGCCCATCTGCTCCAGCAGCAATTTGGGAGCCCAAGGCAGCAGAGTGAGATTTTCGTGATTTACTCAGCACTCTAGGCACCTTGTGTAGGACATGGGCCCAGAACAAGGACCAAGATAAGGCTTCAAAGTCTGAATTTGAGAGGTTTTGGAAGAAATGCTGATTTTGAAGCAGCAGATAATGCTCCCTCTGAAGGTGCCAAGTTCCTGGGATCGTCACACACTTCTCCCATAGCCCTGGTCTCCCAAAATCAGGAGTTACTGCACATCCAGCCCCTTGCCTGCAAAGGCAGGATGCTTTTATTCCTTTCAGAAACCCAAAGCATTCTACATTTTAGCTCTTTTTCAAGATCCGCTCCTAGCAAAGAAACTGAGCTCTAGTTGTGCACAGCAAATCTGGAGCAGGTGAACAGGGGAGTATTGCCAAACCCCTGATGCTCCCTGAGTGCTTCCCAGAGCCGGGTGCCCTCCTCCCTGGGCCCTATTTTGATCAGTTTCATTTCCTGCTTATTCTTCTAAACAGCTTACATTGATTCAACTCGGTGTGGTTACAATGACAGTAGAGGAGGAAATGGGTTCTTGTGAAACAGAACACAAATATTCCGCTTTTCCCTGTGCAGGTTCTGTGCAGGTAGTGCCTTCTCAAGCTGGGATCATGGCAGGAGATAAAAGTCAGGATTAGCACGGTTGTTTGGGTTACAAGACCAGGTTGTTTCAATTCCATGTTTGTTCAAACTTTCTCTTTCAAAAATATTTCTGTCTCTGATAAAAACAAATGGTTTCTACTCCTCTTGAAAAGCTGTGGCAGAGGCCAATTCCTGTGGCAGAGGCCAATTCCTGTGGCAGCCCTTCATTAAATTTTCTGTTGAGGCCTCTCTGTGTCCCATTTCATGGCCTTTTCTTTTTCCTGGCATTGTCCACTGCCACAAGCAGTTCTCCCTCTCTGCTGCTTCTCTCCTCAGATATTTAAAGCTGGGGATCAGATCTCCATGCAATCTTCATCCTGTCAGGCTCTTGGAGGCTTGTCCCATGAGATAATCTCCTTCCCAGGATCACTCCCATATCCTTTTGCTGTTTCTGTTCCAGGCTGAATTTATCTCTTTTGAGCACAGGTGATGAAAACCATACACGTTGCTGTAGTGAAGGTCTTACAGGAGCACCACCTCCATTCCAGATATTTTGTCTGGATCATTTTGGAGTTAAAATTGTGCAGTTTTTTAAGGTGGGCCACCTGATTTTGGTAGCCAAAGACCTCATTTAATAATTCAGTGGTTTGCTTCCACATGGTTTACTTCTGCCATATCTCATCCCGGAATCTCCTATTTTCCTGCAGGTTGTACAATTCCTTTGGTAATGGCAATCTGGCTCAGCTTTTTGTCATCAGCAAATTTTGACGGCTCAACTCTGCTTCTACTGCCCAGGGTTTTAATTAAAGACTTATATAAAATTAATCTCATCTGGAATCCTGAACAACTCTGTTAATAAACTTCCTTGAGCTCACTTGCCTCTCTCTGAACACGTTTTTCTTTTATCTCCAACCACCTCTGGACTCTCTCATACAAACTCTGCTTTTGTCAGTGAAGATACTAATTCCCTTTGCAAAACTGGAGAATGCATACAAATTGCTGGTGGATGACATTTCCCTTATCTAGAAAATCCATTACCTTATTGAAAAGAAATTAGCCACAGCAAACATCTTTTCACATTATCCCTGTATCTCTTCTGCTTTCTTTTCCTAAGCTGTTAAAGTCTGTTATGTCAAATTTTCTTCCCAGTTCTTAAATATAGGTGACAATTTTTCATGCTAAGTTGGTTTATTAAAACCTTTGCTCTGGGGGTTCTGTGATAAATCATCTTGTTTGTGACATGAGAGTTGTTTCTTACAGGATTGTTGCAGATTGGAATTTTCTGCCTGAATTTCCTTCCCTGAGTCCTGCTTTCAACAATTTGAGGATTTCCATTCATTTTTCCTATATGGAATCAGGGTTACCATTTCATAAATGCAAACTTTGCTTTCCACAAGTGTGGCAATGCTCTTTGTCTAACCCAGGAGGAGCCAGTGGATGGGGACACTTGCACAGAGAGATGGATCTGCACCATTCACAGCAAGTTTGTCTTACGAAATACAGAGTTCCCAGACATCAGCCCAGCCCTGTTCCTTCTGAGAATTCAAAGGTCAGGCAAATAGGGAGGGAAATGGGAGCAATGGTGCTCAATACCATTCCAAACAGTTTTAATGACAGTGTCCTTTCATACCTGCCAGTGGGGGTTTTAAATTTTTTTCTTTTTAGCTCTCTGCCATTGTTAATCTTTTTTTTTTAACCTCTTGTCCCCTCTGTTTATTTTTGTTGCAGATTTATTAGGTGCACAGTTAAGTGCCATTTAGCTTTGCAGAACTGTCATCGCCAGCAGTTTATGAATGGGATCATTCACTGACAAACTATTTAAACACTAAAAGGGGGGAAAATTTACTGCTCCAGGTCAATGAAGAAGCCAAGATCAACTGAAACTCAGCTGTGTTTCTCCTTGAATACAGGAATGTGATGAAGGTGCTCAGAGTTTTCTTTAATGTATTCTCATCCTTAATTTATTCTCACATGTCAAACCAAATGTCACTCTGTTCTGCAGTGCTACTTTTCCTAAAATAATGCCTTTTCTTCCTGACAGCTTGCAAGAGCCCAGAGATCTAAAAATGTGGCTAAACAGGCAGTCACCCACCTGCTAATTAAGGCTATGAATAAGCTGTGACCAGTCATGCAGGCACCGACAACCAATTCCAGGCAGGGAAGTTCTTTTGCTAAAAAGCTGGGAGAGTTTTGCAGATCTAATGCAATCCTGGATATGAGAGCCTGGGAGCAGTCTCCCTTCATAATATTGAAAAAAAAAATCTTACTGTCTTTTAATATTTCTGAGCCAGAGCAGCCACAAGTGGAGAGTGGTGAGTTCTTTCTTCTGCCAGTGGATTCACAGGAATTCCTCCCTGTGAGGGGGGTGAGGGCCTGGCACAGGGTGCCCAGAGAAGCTGTAGCTGCTCCATCCCTGGAAGTGTCCCAAGCCAGGCTGGACAGGGCTTGGAGCCATCTGGTCGCGTGTCTCTGCCCATGGCAGGGGGGTGAAATGAGTTTTAATTCCCTTCCAAGCCAAACCGTTCTGAGATTCTGGGATTCTCTATCAGAGCTGGACTTTTCCCTTGGTCACCTGTTGCACCCATGGAGCCTGGTATTATTAATTGGGTCACTGCATGGTTCTTACAAGTGGTTATCTTTGCCCTCCTGCAGGCTCCTAGCCTGGGGAAGTGCTGCAGGACTGTGCTTGCTGTATTTTCCAAGTTCCCCTTGCAAGACAATTTTCTCCCTTTTTTTTTTTTTTTAGCCTTGTAATGTATATAACCTTCAAATAATGGTGCAAGGTTGTCTGTTTGCATATGTGATTTCATGTGTTTAATCATGTCCTTCACATCCTAATCTTTCAGAGTTGTGTTTAATTCCTTGGGAGTGTGTAAATAGATATTTATGTGTGTGTGTGCACACACAAATATAGGTTTGCAGAAAGGCTGGACGGGCTCCAGGAGCGCAGCCGGTGGGGACTGGGGGGTGTTGAGTGAGGGACCAAGGTGGCCTCAGGTTTCCTGGCTCTCATGTCTCTGATGCTCTGACCCTCTGAATTCCACTGGTTTTTTTCCCAAGTGAAATTTTCCTCTTCACCTGATCCCGGGATATTGCCAAGCTTACAGCTCATTATACATGGGGGGATCAAGTTGTATTGTAAAGCTGACAAAAGTGACAATTTTATATATTTTTCTCCAGCAGTTCCACATTGCCGTGGAAGCTTTTTGACTAATCCACTCAGATTTGGAGTTAATCCTCCTGCACTTGGAATATTTGTGTGTAGGTATTTGAGAGATTTAAAAAGACACCACTAACCCCTCTGGGGTCTCATTTCTTAACATACCTTAGAAACTCAATCTGTGGAGGAAGATGAGACACAAAGGCTTCTTTTTTTTGTAGCAATCTGCTTTGATTTTACTCTCTTTACAGGGTGAAATCAAGAAAACAAGAACTACATGGCTATGATTTAAATGGTTTAGCAACTTTAGTTAATGCAGATCTTCTAAGTTAGGGGAAGTGTCCATTTTATAGATATAGACACTAAAGGCACAAAAGAGATGAAACACAGTTCTCAAAATAACAAAGACAAAAGTGGCAGGAGTGCAAGCCCCAGGAGTCCCCATGCAGTAAGAGCATGGATGAGTTCAGCTGCTCATAAGAAATGTATTTTAATTCCTTTGGGAGGCTTTGCCTGGAGTTTCTCATAAATTCTCCCAAATTTATGTGCTTTTGGTTCACTGGGAAATATTAAAACAGCCTGTCTTTTACCACCTGCAATTCAGCAGGTGCAGGATGGGAGCGAGCTGGAGAATTCAGGTCTGGAGCTGGATCACGACACCCCACAGCTGAGTGGAGTTTGCTGTCAGGGAAAACTGGGGAAGCTGGGAAGGCACTCAACACTGGGTGTCAATAAAATCACCCAAGTGCTCCTGTGGGGCTGTTCTTCTGTGCTGGAGAGGTTCAGGTTGAAGCCACCAGCCCTGAGATTGGATCTCCATCCACAGTGAAGCCTCGATTGGCTTTGCTGTCCAGTTTGGGTCTGAGCCACGTCAGGTCCCTCAGGTCCCACTGCTATGTTGCTATAACTCACCCCCAGATCGCCTTCTCAGTCATATTCTGGAGCCTAATGAGCCAATACCAGTGGATTTCACCAGGGTTTAATGGATTCAGTGTCATCATTTCTTGATGGAAGTTGCCAATGATTTACACAATTTTGCTTTTCCTCCAGTTTTGGTTGGTAGCTGGTTTACTTTGTCAAATTTTTGTTGCTTTTATGGTGTGCAAAAAATTAGTCCTTTTAGGACTGACAAATCAAAGGCAAGGAAATCAACTTTTTGTCCACTTTTTTTTTTTTTTAAATTAAAGCAGATATTTTAATTCTCATTTTGACAGTCTGTTAGGCAACGCTACACAACAGCAGATTGAAGCATTTCTTTCTTTGGAAGGGCTTCAACCCACCTGACTTTGATCATCTTAAAGTTTGCTGTTAAGTCTAAGCTGACTATCTCCTTCCATCTGTGGCCAGCATGGAGAATGAGACCACTTATTCTGTCTCCTGCAGAGGGGAATAATTCTCTGGAGACACCACTAACTATACACAGAGTTAAGATCCTTTTCTTAATCTCCTTAATGTTTCTAGTTAACAGCTGAAGCCACCAGACCTTGACTTGTGTGGAAATTGATGATCACTGGGCATTTCTAGCAAAAGCAGATGTCTTGGAGTTTGTTTTTAGCTGAAGACTAGCACAAAGTGGTCTGGGGGAAGGTGTCCCTACCCATGGCAGGGGATTCAATGAGTTTTAAGGTCCCTTCCAACCCAAACCATTCTGTGGGAATGGAGAATATGGAGTAATAGGAAGTAGTTTAGAAAAGTGGCTGTCCCAACAGCAGACTCCAGTGTGTCCAGCCTGTGTCACACTGGGTGCCAAGGGGAATACAAGGAGCAGTTCAGACAGATGCAGAGAAATCTTTCCTCCTTTCCCTGACCTCCAGCAGCTGGCTCAACCCTGGTACGTGACACTGTATCTGCCTTCCAAATGCTCCTTCTTCCTGGCTGTAATGACCCTAGCTATCATTATCCACAGAAATTACACTTTGGCTCTTGGGTTTCAGAAGTATCGTGCTGCAGGGAGTCCTGCAGCCTCATCAGGCTCTCAGTGCACCCTCCCTCCTCCCTCCTGTGCTGATCCACTTCTTGCTCATTGAGGATGGGGACAAGGACATGCCCTGGACAGCCTGGACATCATGTGCCTTCAGATCATAGTCCTGCCCTCCTTGCCTCACCTTGGCACTGTGTCCTTGTGGCAGTGGGTGAGAGGAGAATTGAACCCATCATCTCTGTACTTGCTGGGGTTTATAATTAATAAAAATCAATTTTTATTGAGAGGTTTTTTTCAGGAGCTCTTGGTACTTCATTGTATCGACAGATGTCACAGTAAAAATAGGTAATCTCACTGAGCAGGCTGTGACTGGTGATGTGCTCAGCCTTTAACTTGGGGAGAGAGCACAGAAATCACCGTGGTCGCTTACTGGGGTAATAATCAGCTGCTGTTAGAGTAATTCCATTTGGAAATATTCCCCCATGCTCAGGCTCATGGGTTTTTAATATGGCTGAGGCTGTACAGAACCTTTTGTCACAGGGCTGGGCGTGCCAAGTCCCCTCCAAGAGGCGCACTTTCTGTCAGGGAGTTCATCAGCTCTTGGGCTCTAGTCACAAACAAAGAGCTGCAATTGCAGCCTCTGGAGAATCATGTCTTTTAGGAAGGGGTTTTTCCTAATGAACATAATAATTTTTTCTTTTTTCCTTTTTTTTTCTTTTTTTCTTTTTTTTTTTTTTTGCATTAAAACCTGAAATGGCATGCATCTAATTTTTAAATCTACTGGATTTTCCCTAATCCATGGAGAAGAGGAATGATGGAGACATTTTAACAGCGTGGCTAATTGAGCATGGAGAGTGTGCCTGGGGTATGGTGGAGTTTCCATTACTGGAAATCGTGATATCCAGGGTAAATTTCTCTTCTTAAGAGACTTCCTTTAGTTAAAATTAATTTTGTGCTTGTATTCTAAGGAAGATGAAACGAGCGGATCACGCTGGTTCCCCCTCATGGTGTTACGTTGCCACCAAGCCTGGCACTGCTGGGATCACAATGACTCTTTAGGAAAAGGATGGGATAACCCCCAGGAGCTGATGGATGCTCTCAGCTGGGTCTGTGGCCAGTCCCAAGCCCCTGGCTGCGTATGGTAGGGGATCCATGATTCCTCTTTCCTGCAGAATTGCCTGGAATTGCTGCCATGAGAGAGGCTTAGTCCTGTCTTGGCATCGCGCTTGCTCCCAGCGTGCCTCCCTGGCAATATTGCCTTATAAATAGAGGCAGCTGGACTGCCAAAATCACAGGCAAGGAGCATTTTGGGCCCATGGCATGGTGTCACCAAATGTGAATCTGCTGAGGATGAGGAACAGATGGCACAGAGCTCCTCTCATCTTCAGCCCCCAGCACGGCACATCTCTATCAGGTTTTTGGAATCAACAGCAGGAGGAAAAGAGGGACTGGACAGACATCTGTAGGTGGGTCAGACTGGAATAATGGAAAATGCAGAGAAGGCAGCATCTGTTATTATTGGGTTTGTATCTCGCCCCATTTCTATCAATGTTTCCAGAAAAAAACAGATTAATTTATCATTTCATTATTTTGCAGCACCCAGTTCCCAGCATTCCCAGCACCCAAGGCCTGGAGTTCACAACTAAAACACTGACAGGTTCATGAAGTTAATCAGCCCAGTTGGTCAGAGCATGGTGCTAATAATGCCAAGGCTGCAGGTTCAATCCCAGTATGGGCTGTTTGCTTAAGAGTTGGATTTGATGTTCTTTGTGGGCCCCCTTCCAACTCAGAATATTCTGTGGTTCAAATGTCTTCAGGAACCAGAAATGTTTATCCAAGTACCAGTCTGATAGGGAATGTACATCTGGGGGGAGTTGTTGTTTTCTGGTTTGTTTGGCGTTTTTAAAAATTAAATTGGTAATATGCATTCCATTGAGGCAGGAGAAGGGAACAGTCCCTCATTCTTTTCACCTGTTGCAATAAATTGAAATTTTTGCTTAGCTAAAATTCCTGGGTTCAAGAGCAGCACAGCACAGGGCTGTACAGCAACCAAGAGATGTGGTCAAGTTGTATTTTCAGCTGACTTAAATCCACAGGGAGCCATTTACACATTCTGAGCATGTGGCTCATGGACATGTGTCACTTTCCATCCTCCCTGTGAGAGGCTCATCCTATGAACAAGGATCAGTCTTGACCTGAAGATGTTCCCAAGAAAGGTCAGGGTCACACAGAGCAGCTCCTGAAGAGCCACTGCAGGTGGGAATTTGCAGCTCTTGATGCCACATCCATGGGAAAGTTCTTTATGTCTCTGTTTTGGAGAGGGAGGGGCAGAAGCGAGTGCCCCAGCAGCGGAGGCAGCGATGCTGTGGGTTTCCCAGGCTGAGGGACAGGGCTGGGAATCATCACTGGAGAACATTACCTGCAAGAAAGGCCAGTGCTGGGGAGCAACAGGGGCTGTAATTGCAGACAAACACTGGGAAAGCCACATGAATCACGAGCCTGGGAACTGAATTGTTACAAACATTTTGGAGAGGAGAAAGAGTCTTACTGGTGAAGCCTGGCCTTGGCAGAAGAAGCTATTCCCATCTATTATCTTTTGAGGCAGACAGAGGGTGGAAAAAAAAGGGAAGAGAAGGTAGAAGCCACATATAAACATTCATTAATGGTCTCCAGGCTTCTTCTTCTTGGTCATGTTAAACCTTTAATCCCTGGGAGTTAATAATACTGTGGCTTTTTATTCATGTCCAGACAGCAAGTGTGGAAAGGGAGTGCTGAGGAAGGCCTTTGCATCCAACTCCGCCAGCGTGTGCAGCCTGCACCCCACTGGAATGCCGGCGCTCCGCAGTCCCTCCACTGGAGTTCACCTTCCCTGTGCTTTAACCCCTTTCCTTCCTTGTTTGCAGCAGGTCATGGGGATGTCCACAGTCTGTCAAGTCACCTCCATGGAAAGGTACTAATTTTGAGGAATGTACGATATCCCCTTCATCCATACATAGAGAATCAGGGAATCATTAAGGTTGGTAAAGCTCATTGAGACCAACCCTCCTGACACTCTCCAAAATCAGTGGTACTCCACAAGTAGCACAGCTCCAGTAGGGAGCAGGGAGCCCCAGAGGTGTCCCTGCCACATAAGCAAAGCACTCGGTGGCTGCTGGCAGGGAGAGCTGGAATGGATTTCTTCTCCAGCGATTACTGCTGCTCCTTGGCAAAGGGAAATGCTCCCTTGCTTGAACCCTTGAGGTTAAGCCACATCATTCCTGAGTGTCATCCAGCGCTTATAGGTGCTGTCAAGAAGACGACACAAGAATTTGTTAAGAAACTAATGTTTCCCCTCATCCCCTGCTGTCCCTCAGGGCTCATAGGTACCTGGGCTCAGGAAGTGGTAATGAGAGGGGAGGAATTAAATCAGATTCCAGCTGCCCCAGAGCCAGCACTGGGGACTGGCTCCCACATCTAACTGGGCTGTGTCCTCTGTGGGGCAGAGGGGGAAGGCAAAAGCTTTGGGCACTTCTTCTAACTGTATCAATGTGTTTATCCCCAATTATTGTAATTTATGGGACCCCAAGAATCTCCAATGTTTATTCCTTAACTCCATTTTGCAGATGAGTGGCTGAGACTTGACTGCCCAGCGTTTCCCAACCTGACTCACTGTTTCAAGTGACAGATAATATCAAGATAATGACAGTTTTAAGAGATAGAAAATAGCACATTTCCATGGATATTTCTAAGAGCTGAGCATGCAAGAAGTGTTAATCCCACCAACAAGTAGGAGCGAGCCCAGGGAGGACACTCAGCCTGAAAGGGTCTCCTCTTTCAGAAGCTTTGCTCTTTTTTTCATGTGCAGAGCAAACCACTCATTTTCTCCAGCAAATAATGATAGTATGGGGTTAAGATTTATGGCATGGCTGTTAGTGTCTTGATGGTAGATATGCAAGGCTATTTAGCTGTTGCCAAAGGTGGAAATTCATAAAGATGATGGAAGAGTTTCTCCCCAGACAGCACAAAAGGTCATTTGTTTTTTTACTGAATCTCGTCGAGCCAGCGATGCTGTCAGTTTTTCTCTCCTCCCCTTTCCCTTGGCACACGTGGTATACATGACTCTGCTTCTCTGGTTTTATGGGTGAACAAAGGTGCAGGAAAAGTACTTCTCATTCATTTTCTCTCCCTCTCTATTTGTATTTCTCCCCTGACATCTCCCACTCAAGTTCAAAGCCTCTAGCCTAAGCACCTGTGTACCATCTTGCTCCCAGCTCCTTCCCAGGCTCCTTCCCATCCAGCTGCTTCACCCCACTCTGAAATGTTTAGGTGGTTTTTGCCCCATTGCTTGCTTAGTCCACAGGTTCCCCTCAAAATTAGACATATTATTTCTGTTGGAAAAAATCCTAGTGGGTATTTCAGTACAAGATAACAGTATTAATAAAAGTAATATTTATACTAGTAGTAATTATAATAATAAAGGAACTTCACAGGAAATTGGATGTTTTGGCTGAATTTTTCCCACCATCTGGGGTCTCAGGTGGAGCCTCAGCAGGCAGTGCCACACCCTGCCTGTCCAGAACTCCCCACTCACAGAGCCTGACTCCAAATGCTTGGGAGAAGAGATAAATGTGGGAATATGAGCAATAAACCGAGGTGACTTGTAGCAGTGCCAGCATCTGAGGGGCGAAGGGAGGGTTTTTACCTCCAGCGCCTGAGGCTCACCCTGGGTCAGCTGATGAGTGTTCATCAGGCTGGATGTCTCAAGTCCCCAAGATTCCATGTTTGTCTCTGCTCCTCCCCTGCTGGCTCTGCTCTGACCAGGTGGCTGTTCCCTCACCATCTCATTGGCACGGCTCCCAGACCGAGGTCCCGAGGGGCCTCGATGGGAGAGATCCAAGGTCATTTGCCACATCCCCCTCATGGTTAGCACCTAGTTCTCCTCCTGTGAGGAAATAAAGTTACTTGTTTTAAACGGCAATGACCCGTCCATCTGATAACCTGGTAGCAGCCGCCACCACAGCTCCTGGAACAGAGCATAAGACTCCAGGACCTGCCTCAGCCTTCCCAGAGTTGGGCTGGCCAGGACCCCAGGGGAGCTACTGAGGACCTGCTTTGGTGGCACCAGGGAAACCGACAATGACAGTGACCCAGCCAAGCAAAATAAAGGAGGAAAAAGACCCGATAATCATTTCTGTTTTGGAAAAAAAAAAACAAGAAAAAAATTTGAGAACACACACTGAAGAGCAAGAAAGTAAGATGAAGCTGCTGCTTGGCAGCCCCTTGCAGGGTGATGGGGGTGAGGACAGCCCCAAGACTTCAGCAAGGTCCTTGCGTGTCAGGCGGAAATTTTCTTTCTGCTCATATCTTTCAGCGCTGAGGATGCACACTGGCTTCCCAAAAAACTGATCTCCTGAAGGAGAGATGGGAGGCCTCTAGGAAAGCAGCTTAGCCCTATGCCTCAACCAGACCCTGCATCCGGTTTCAGTAAAAGTGAGACTCACAGCAGCAGAATCAAAAAATCAAAAGTTCCCCCCTTTTCAATCTTCTTCAGCTCCAGCACAAGAGCAGCAGGGAGATGGCACAGCCAACCCTGGATGCTGGTGATGCCCCTCTGCCAAAACCTGACCCACCAAATACCTCCAGTATTTGAAGTGCTGTCTGAAGTGCTGTCTCCTCTCTTTTCATAGCAGCTCCTTGTGGCTTTCAGGCTCATTTAATCCATTAAAAAATTGGAATTGCTTCATGATTAGTCAAGAGACAGCAAATTAGGGGTTTTTTTTAACCTTTTCCCACAGCCATTGGGTGTATATTGGCTTAGATAGGCAGAAACCACATCAGAGTGGGAGGGCTGGAAAGTGGGGCCATGTCAAGTGTGTGCTCTGGCACAGAGCAGTCAGTGTTGGACACCTGATCCCACCATCCCAAAACCCCTGGGCGAGGTGAACTGGGAACAGTGGATGGATTTTTCTTGCCCGGTTTCTTGGAAATTGCAGCCAGAATGTGCTGTGGAAGATGGGAGAGGTTGGAGAAGACATGCAGCAACCCAATAACAACCTCAGGTGAGACCTTTTTAAGCATAATTATTTCAAGTTCTGGCCCCAGTGCTTCAAGTCTCATGCTAGAATGATCTTTAAAGAAAAATGGAAGACATATGCAGTTGGTGAGGAAGAAATAAAAGGATTGATGGGTAAAACCTCATTTTGCATCAGATCCATGAGCCATTGATCTGATCTCCCATGGAATATATTCCACAGACTTTTCTGTGCAGTGTGTGTGTCAGAAGATGCCATAATGGCACTAACTTGGTACCAGGAGTGAGGGACCATTGCAGGTTTCTTGTCCCACAGAACTCATGGTCTCAATGGACAAAGCAGGAGGAGAGAAGGAAGCATGGAAAAATGACTCCTGCAAAGCCATGCTCCAAAAGAAGGCTTCAAGACATGACCACCCCCGGGTTTGGAGCATGGGCTCAGGAGGAAAGGACACAGCTCTTTGCTGTGTGGGTGGATATGGTGGTGATAGGAAGGAATAAGGTGAATATGCATCAGCTGCCCATGCCATGTCCTTCTAGATCCCTGCCAGGGAGAAAGGATGGGAAGAAGCTCTTGAAGGATCTCTCCTTTGCCTCACCACTTCCCTCTCTGGTGTGCTGGATATTCATTTTCCTACCAAACTTCTGGGACAACCATGTTTTTCTGTCTCTTTCCCCAGGCCTGTGCACCAAACCTCTGCTCTTCAGAGGCTCGGTGAGAGCCAGGAAGAGCTTCCCTGAGGCATGGAAACCTTGAGTGGAGCTCAAGCCCTGCCCTCTCCTGGATGCTTTCTGATAACAATGTTTTAATAAAAGATCTGTCACTCAACTATTTCCAAATCATTAAAGAAAAAATGAATGAAAAGTAATTAGAACCCTGAGCCCAAAGGGGTAATGTAAAAAAAAACCCTCCAACCAACAACATAGGGGTTGAGAGACCCTAAGCTTGAAGCTGAGCTCCAGAATCCCTCTGGGAATTATTTTCTTGTCCAAAATCCAGACGGATGCATAGCCTGATCCTGCTCTACAACAGCAGCTGGTAGGAGGTTGATTCAGGTGTTCAATCCTCTCTCTGTCCTCAACCATCAGATCTGAGCTGGGAATGGGGCAGTGGGAGGAGAGCCAGGAATGAGTGAAGCATCCCGAGTTGAAGCTGATCATAGTCCAGAGCTCTTGCTCCCACAGGAGCAGTGGACCCCATGACATGAGGCCTCTGCCAGCTCTGGGATTCTTTTTGCTGTGTGTTGAGAATAGGTGTTTATCCAGAAATCCTTGGCTCTAAGAGTCACAGGATCTCCTGAGAGCCTTGTTTCCTGGGAGAAAGTGAGGAAGTAAATAAATCAGAATATTTCTACCTATTGCAGTAGGTGGGAAAATCTGGACAAGGTGCCATCTATGAGTGAAGAACTTAGGAGATAACCTTTATTGTGTTCAAGTTCCCGTTGCTTTAAAGCTGATCTCATTCTCTGTGGCAATGAGTCACAGGGGGTTGAATTTGTGTGGGTGGCAATTTAAAAATTTCCTCTGAGTAAGGAGAGCGGGGTTTAGCAAGTGAGTTCTTGGTGCTTTCTCCTCTCCTCCCACACTGGGACAGCATTGCTCCCAAAGGTGGTGGAGTGAATAATTTCTCGTTTTAATGGCACTTCTGCATCTTCATAGCCCATTCCCAGCTAATTATTGTTTAAAACCCATTTGGCAGAGCCCTCCAAAAATGGTTTTTGCAAAGGGTTTTTCAGTAGGAGAGGAGTTTGCAGGCTGGGGGGGATTCTTTCCCACCTTTCCTCTTGGCCAGGAGAATCTCCTCCACCCAATGCAGTCAGTTAATTCAATGGCGAGAGAAAGAAAATTCTGCTGGCGTAATTAATCAAAACTCAGGGCTCATGTGGGCTCTGTATCAGCACCTTGGGCTTCTTCCACTGTCAGTTCATAATGTGCCTGATCCTGTGAAATACAAACTTGGGTGGAGCTTCCCTTTTCACCCCTTTGATTGTTCATCTGGAATCCCAAGGGACTGGAAATGAAATAAATTGGCTTAAAATGATGTTCCCCAGATCAGCAATTGGATCCTGGGAGGATCCCTCAGGGCAGTTTTTCACCAGGTGAGAAGAGGGATGTGCCTCTCTGCTGTGCTGACCCCTGCAAAGGCAAGCACATGCTTGAGTCACTCACTCACCTTTATTTGTGTGATTTAGTGCAATAAATCACATTTGTCTTTCCCAGGCTCTCCCATGCAATCCGGACACTTTTCCATCCCATTTTAAAGCCTAGAGCTGAGCTCCATTCAGCCTGCAGTGCCTGGGGACTCATTTTACCTGTTGATAGACATCTGCATTGGCAGCACTTACCCCTGGCGAAGGTTCCACCTCCTGCCTCGTTGAAATGTGCAAAAGGGAAAGGACTTGTCCTTTGAGAAGAAAGTAGACTCTACTCAGCTTCTTGGAAAGTAATTTCCATTGACAAACAGAAACTTTGGAGCAGGTCATTTATTCCTTGAAGAAATCAATGTGTTGGGTAAAATTCCCACTGTTGGTAGGAAGGTGTCTATAGCTATAATGTTTTGGTTTTATCCTTCCAGCCCATTTTCCATGAAAGAGAATTCAAATTAATCACTTCCATCTCATCCTCATATGTTATTTATGTTTCTGTCTGGCCCAGCTTGGTGGAAAACCACCATTTTAGGTGCTGTCTGGCAAAACAGCCAACAACATGCCTAGGAATCCCCAAAAATCATCTTTGCAGGACACAGAGGTTTTCTGGTTTTGATTATTTATCAGATTAGCTATTCTGGAATAATTATTTTGGTAGGAACATGTGCATTCCAAAAGAAGTGTCTTTTTCTCCTTTATCTTAACACAGCCTGAAAGATGATTTCTCCATACCAGCCTTGGGCAACTCCTCACTAAGGTGGTTACACACCATCATGCATAGTAATATTTCCTTCTTGGGCTGCATCTTACGCTCCAGGATTTCCAGGTCTTTGACAGTTCACAGCACCTTTAGTGACATGATTAAGTCTTGTTTACTCTCCTGCACACAGAGAGGGAAGAATTGCTGCAGCAGCCCAGCAGTTTGCTACAAAAGGACCAAAAAGCATAGAATAATGGAATTATTTAACTGGAAAAATCTCTGGGATCATCAAGCTCAACCATTCCCCAGCACTGCCAATCCCACCACTGAATGATGCCCCCAAGTGCCACATCCACACAGCTTTAAATCACTCCATGGATGGTGAGTCCACTACTGCCCTGGGCAGCTGTGCCAAGGCTGGACAGCCCTTTTGGAGAAGAAACGTTTCCTAATATGTTACCTAAACTTCTCCTGGCGCAACCTGAGGCAGTTTCCTGTTGTCCTAAACCATCACGTTTGGCTCGTGTGACAGCCGTGCTCCTCCATCTGTTCCTGCAGACGTGTCCATGGCCCGTTCAGGGTCTCAAGGTGGGGGGTGAGTGGAGAGCAGTGATTTCCCCGCGCCTCTGAGCTCCTCTGGGCTGTGCCAGGTGATGTCTCACCCGGTGCCACGTGTAAATACAGGCACAAAACAGATGGAGGAGGTTGCCTGCTCTGACTGAGCACACAGCTCTGTTGTGGTGCCTGTTGCTATAAACACGCTGGTGATTTGCACAAGTATGTGACATTGTAAAAGTTCCTGAAAGATTTTATCTGATTTGTTTTGGCTCAAAGCCCTTTATTCACATAGAAACACCAGGTAGAAAGACAATACATGTGTATCCATGTGTATATTTTCAACTTCCTAAAGGCCATCAAATTGGAAAGGGAGTGGGTTTGCTTTACTCAAGAGTTGAAGACAAGGTAACCCAGGAAAAGCCTTTCCTCTTAAAAAAATGTAAATTATAAATGTTGCTTCTCCCTGAACAGATTGTCTGAGTGATCTGTAACAATCTCTTGTACCTCTGAGTTATTTTGATTTTAAAATATTAGTTCATAACAAATCTTGAGCTGTCAGAACTAAAGGACTGTACAAAACAGCTTCAAGGTTACATAAACAGAGTAGCTGGGAAACAATAGGGTAACACGTATTCATCTGAAGAGAAAAGGTGTTTGTTTTTTAAAGGAATTTTCCACCTGAATACTGACCCTCTTTGTTTTGGGAAATGTTGATTTAATGGGATTGAAATACTTTGTGTGAGGAAGAGGAGGGCAAATGGCAGAGGAGGGAAGAGAGGAGCTGGGGCAGCCGTTGCCAAAAGTGTGTTCAAGGAAGTTGTCAATGAGAAGGAACTAGGGATGGGTGGGAGCTTGGAAGGACAAGGGATATAAATCAGGATGTGCTTGGACTGGGGGAAAATAACTGTGAAAAATCAAGCAGAGAAGGTAAGTGAGAGCTGCTGAAAGTAAAGGGAAGGTGAGGAGCTGGAAACATCACCTGGGAAGGAAAATCCAGGACAGATTTGGGTCTAAAGAATGGAACATGAGAATAAATATAAGGGGGACTGGCAATGGGTTCTGGGACTTTGTGCTGGAGGGGGGAGTGGATTAGTTCAGCACAGGGGTCCTTTGGAGACAGTGGGTGGAGGAGTGACAAGGAAGAGATTTATCTGCAGTGCTGAGGGGAACCCATTCCCTCTGTCCTGGGTGGATTTAGGACCCAACACCTGTGTAAAAGAAGGATACAAGGTACCCTTGCAGCTGGGTGTAGAAAGGACAGAGTCATGACACTGGTTGTGAAGCACTTGCTCTGAGAAGCTCCCAGAACTCCCGGGGAAGGAAAGTGGAGGGTGAAAATCAGAAGCAGCAAATTGCTATTTGAGTGGCTACACTGTAAGGAGTAGTTGGTGTTTGGGGTGAGAGAGCTCTGCACCTAAAATTGCTGTGCTGTAAGGAGAGGGCTGGAGAGGAAGTAGGAGCAGGAGAGAATGTGGGTGGGAGAACATAGAGCCTGTGGTGGGGACAAGGTGGGAAAGGTGAAGGAGAGGGACAAAGAGAAGGACACATGATGGGACAAAGCTGGTAAGAGGACACCAGGCAAAATTCTCCATCCTTCTAGGCCCTCTGCAATAACCTTCTCTTCCTAGAACAGGAAATCTTACTGCACCAGGGCATATGCCAGAGCAAGCTGCCCCTCTCCCCATATCTGAACGTTATCCTGCTAAAGTGACTGGGATCAATAACAAGGGGTGCCTCTCACAGTGCCCCTTCTGAGCCAAGTTCATTATTTTTCTGGATTTTTTTTTTTCCCAGCTGCAAATCTGCATTCATTAATGAATGTCAGCACACCTTCCTAGATGCTTACAGGAGTTGTGTATTCACACTGACCCTAATTCAGCAAAACAGTTAAGCACATGTCTGAGCAACTGAACAGGGCTACTATGTAATTAAAGCTAAACATAACTTGGTGTCTCGTTTATTGAAGGCCTACTCAACTAATTAGTTAAACCTTCCATGAAAAGTCACCAAGATCCTTAATAAAGCAATGCTCCACAAACAGCTGCTGTGGGACTCTGCCCAGGTCACATTATCTTGTTTGCAGTTTAGATGCCTGAAATAATCTTTTTTTTTCACGTGTCTGGAGTTTAGTGTTCATGAGATACCCTTTCTCCTTCCCCAGCGAGGTACAGTAAAGCCACCAAACATTAATTGATTTAAATCCACATGGTACCTACCAGGTAGATGTGGTAAATCACAGTTGTCAGGTAATTAAACACAACCCGTAAATCACATTGGAGCATGAGAACCAAGCATTCAGTGTCAGTGCTTTTTAATTAATGTTGTAAAACAATATTTTAGGCTTAGATCAAGTGTACAGGGTGGGTAACATATCAAATTATGGCTAATAAAGCATGAGCAGCAGGAATGGCACTAGGAACCAGCAGCCTCTGTGGTGCAAAATACCCCAGTTGCACCCCAACAAGTGGCCCTGCCTTGGAAGGTGGAATGCAATGTTATTGCAGGAGGATTAGGACTAGGCATTAGACTCTCATTGCTCTTGTAATGCTGGATTAATTAACCAGAAAGCAGAATTATCTGTCCCCAGATCCATCACCTGCTAAAATGTACCGGCTGGTCATGAAAGATTAGTTTTGAAAGGAAAGGAGGGAGGAAGGGAAGGAAGGAAGGGACGCTGACTGTCCTTCCTCACAGTGTCAATATCTGTGTTGGTGGTGGGTTCCCCAGCCCTGGCAGTGGCAGGAGGGACAGTCTGGAAGAAAGGAGGCGATTTTTAACACATAAGGAAAGGGGCGGATTTTGAAAGCAACATGAAGGAGTGGGGTGTTGGGTGGGTGAGACTTCATGTGACCCCAGAAATCTGACCATGATTTGAACTTATCCCACAGCATGGGCAGCACATGAGGGGGGATTCTGCCCATCTGCTCTGGGGGACCTCCTGCAGAGCTGAATTCAGCTCTGCGACCCCAAGCAGCAGGGGGACATGAAGCTGCTGGAGCGAGTCCAGAGACAGGTTGGGATTGTCCAGCCTGGAGAAGAGAAGGCTCCAAGGAGAACTTAGAGACCCTTCCAGTGCCTGAAGGAGATCCAAGAGAAATGGAGATGGACTTTGGACAAGGGCCTGGAGGGACAGGACACAGGGAGTGGCTTCCCACTGCCAGAGAGCAGGGCTGGATGGGATATTGGGAAGGAATTGTTCCCTGGGAGGGTGGGCAGGGCCTGGCACAGGGTGCCCAGAGCAGCTGTGGCTGCCCCTGGATCCCTGGCAGCGCCCAAGGCCAGGCTGGACAGGGCTTGGAGCAGCCTGCGATGGTGGCAGGTATCCCTGCCCATAGCAAGGGGGTGGAACTGGATGAGATTTAAGATCCCTTCCAGCACAAACTGTTTCAGGATTTTGAGCGTGATACCATGTTCAGAAAGCAAAGCCCGGTGCTTTTGAAAATCCTGTGCTTATTTTCCTGCCAGTCTCAGATGGGTCAGTGCCTCGGAGGGGACCAAGTGGGTTCAGTGGCGCTGGAGAGACTCCAGGTTCTGGATGCCCTGAGTGAGGCAAAGCCCTCATGGGCCCCGGCATGCCAAGGGTGAAAGTCAAATGTTGAGTGGCACATCCCAAATCCTGCAAACCCCTTTGTGATGTCCTGCCCAGGTTACAGTAAATCCCCTCCTGTGCATAGGGACTTTAGGGTGGATTAATGAGTGGAAAACCTTTCCTCAGTGGGTGTTTGCTGGGGCAAACAGCCCATGACCATTTATGGTCTAGACATCCCATTTGGTAAAGGAATGCTGGGAGTCTGGGATACTTGAATTATGTTGCATTTGAGAATTATTGAGCAATCAAGCTGAAAAAAAAAAAAATGAAACGTCCTTTTTTAAAAAATGAATGCTCAATATTAACAGCCCTGGTTTTTCACCAAAAGCTCCCTTTTTCAAGCAGAAATCCTTGCTGATAAGTCAGTGCTTTACTGATAAAGTCATTAGCTATAACTTTCTTGAAAGCCACTGCTGTAGAAAAAGCCTCAAAATGTTGAAAAAGGGTCAATCTGACCTTTCAAAATGCTTAACTTTCATATTATGATCTTTTTATTTTCCCCACAAAAGGAAAAAACTTCATCTCAAGCAAGTTCCTTGTTTTCTTCTGTCCACCTCAAAGCTCTTCCATGCTTTAAAAACCTGTGCTTTTCTCACGGAGCATTTTAATTCCATTAGGCCAGTGTTTCCCAAAATAATGAGCATATCTAGGGGCTGTTAAGCTGGTCTCCTATTTAAATTTATATCTAATTGGTTTCCTCATCTCTTCTTTCCTCTTCTCATTCAGACATTTAGTTATCAGAAGTATCTAGACAGTCTTTATAACCCCTTACATATGAATTATATGTAATTTATTAAGGATTAAGGTTTACCTAAACCCCACTATTTACTCATAGATCCATTACATCACTCTGAATTTGTCTTAAAAGTGGTTTTTGGCTTGCTGAGCTGCCCATGGGAGGAAGTTTAAGTTAGGACCAAATTTATCGTGTCCCAAATGCCTGGTTGGAAGGAACCAACGTTGTCACTCAAGATTTCCTGCAGATCCTTGTGATTTAACAGGGATTAAAATCCACCATTAAAAATTCCCAGGAATTCGTTTTGCAAGTGAAATCCTGACCCAAAGATGTTTGTAGGTAAATTTTAGTTGGTGGCTCAGGAGTGGGTTTTGAGGCAATGCAGGTCCTCTGGAGTCAGGAGGGACGGGATGCTGTTCCAAATTTGAGTAGACTGGTTTGGAAGGGACATGTCCAGGAATCCTAGCTCTGAAACTCTCCTCTTCCCTCCCTTGTAGAGCTTTAGCCCTCTTGCCCCACTCCTCACTCCTTTTCCTCTTCTCCCTTTAAGAAGTGGCTCTGGGTCGTTTGTTTTCACCCTCATTCCTCAGAGCTGCTCCACCGGTCCTCCCTCCTGGGAGGCAAGTGGGAACAAAAAGGCTTTGTGTGTTTTCCAGAGGACTGTCAAAACCCCACGGCATAAATATTATTTGCCTGAAAGGGAAAAGGACTCCAGAAAAAAAGGCAAATAAATATTTTCTCCTTCCTGTCTTACACCTTTGTTTTGTTCCTTGATGCATTTGTTGTACAAGCCTGGTGCTCACTTACTGCTCATCTTGCCAAGGGGTCTTGAACCATTTTCCTCCTCCACTGACTTTTTTGTTTGCTAGTTCTTTCAGTGTCCTCGGGTAAGGAAAAGGTGAACAATTCTGTGGCTTTCAAAATGCTTCTGCAGGCCAGCTTGGACAAGTCTTGGAGCAACCTGGGACAGCGGAAGGTGTCCATGGCAGGGGGTGGGACTGGATGGACTTTAAGGTCCCCTTCAATCCAAACCACTCTCAGGGATGTTTGGGGAGGGCTGGCCAAGAGCCTCTATGTTTGAAGAGCTTTTCTCTCAGATTCACTGCTCACCTTGATTATGATGCTGCAGCTGGATGCTGTAATTAGGAGATTACAGCATTTGATGATTTGATGATACAGATTGAGACACATCCTAATATTGAGGAAGAGACAATATAGGGCTTGGACAAATAAGTTTTAGATTGTTTCCTACATTTCCACTACTTCTTGTGCTATTCCAGGCATGTTTTCTAATTTTTCTTTCCATGAGCACAAAAGACTGGAAAATAATTGTGAGCAATAGCTGGTTTTCTCCTTTCATTCTCTCTCCTCCTTGCACATGCGAAGGCTGTCTGCTCCATCTGCACTGCCCTTCTGAGGAGGGATTTGCTTGTTTGGGTTTGTGTTGTCTCAGTGCTTGGCACAGAGGGTCTCTAAAGGTTTATGGGTTCCACAAGAAATATCGTAACTCGTAGTGCTGTGAATGCTCATGTAACCAAGAACTGGGGTATGAGGAGAACCCCTTTGTGCCACCAGCTGAGCAATGTTATCAAAAGCTCTGGCAGCACCACTACAAAAATGTAGGTGATTCTGTGGCAGAAATGTCATGCTGGGACCTCTACTGTTATTTGTATTGTCCTCTATTACTCTGTCCCTCCAGTTCTGTGGGTTCTGTGCCGGAGCACGGCATGTCACTCTCTCTGCTCAATGCACTCACACAGGCACAGACCCACGGACAGATGCAGCAATAAAGCCAACAGCAGGGAGACAGCAAGGGTCCTTGAGTACATCTCCACAGAAAGCAGTTTATTGCTACTACCTGTAAAGGTTTCCAGAGGCAAATGACCCAGAACATGGGAGAATTCAGGCTTAGCAAGGGGGTGGCCAACACCAGGAGCCAACTGGGGAAGCAGAACTGGGGTACATTACCGTAACCAAACATGGTGCTCTGGGACAGGCTTCTTTACCTCACCATGACGGGAAAGTCTTTGGCATCATTGACTTTCTTATCAAGAGCTCTCTCTGTCTCTTGTAGCACTGGTCAACTGGCCACCACAATCCTCCATTTTCCTGCTCTTTTCCCTTCTTTTTTTCTTGTTTTCTCCACATCCCCTGCCAGCAAAGCAACAAAATAAATCAGCACTGGTGGCATTTCCTCTCTCCTCAAGAAGGGATGTTAAACCTACTGCAACCTGCCAGCTCAGCCCAAACGAAGCAGGACTTGGGGTGTTGCATTTACACTGCCAGCGGGCAGAGTTAAATGGGATATTGGGAAGGAATTGTTCCCTAGGGGGTGAAGAGGCCCTGACACAGGTGGCTCAGAGCAGCTGTGGCTGCCCAATCCCTGGGAGTGTCCAAGGCCAGGCTGGAGAGGGCTTGGAGCAACCTGGAATAGTGGAAGGTGTCCCTGCCCAGGGGAGGGGGTGAGACTGGCTGAGATATAAGGTCTCTTCCAACCCAAACCATTCCATGATTCTATTCTCTTCTTATAGGAGGTGAAATGCTCAACTGCAGGTTGGCATTTACCCCTGTGCAAATCCTTGGGGTGTTTTCAGTATCACAACGGATACTTCTTTTGTCCCTTGAGCCAAAGCATCCATTTGGGGCTGCTGGAGGCTGGGCACGACTCGTCTCCTGTGTGTCACACCTCATCCCCTCTGTGTGTCACACCTTGCCTGAGCTTTCCAACTTCCATCTGCGATAGGGCTAAATACCTCACAGAGCTTAACTGATCTTCCACAGCACTAAATAATTCACACCCCAGGGCTTCATTGTTCCTGTGCACCAATTTCCCCGTTGCACTCCAGGGCTTCCTGTGTGTCGTGGTTTGACAGTGGCCCATTGCCAGGCACCCATGGGAGACGCTTGCTCACCCTCCCCTGCCACAGCTGGGCACAGGAGGGAAAAGGAAAATTTAAAAAAAATTAACAAAGACTTCATGAGTGAGATAAGGACCGGGAGAAATATTTCAAGGGTGAAACAGGCTCAACTTAAGTTGCTAAGTGAACTTATTACTAACAGAATGAGAGGAGCATAATGAAAAGTAAAATAAGCCC
>VXAC01004643.1:155765-246550 GCA_013399225.1 Rhipidura dahli | reverse complement strand
GAGGCCTCTCAAGGCATCAACAGCACACAGGAGGCTCCTGTGCCAGAGTGGAAAGGAAAAGTGGGATATGGCTTGTGGTCAGGGAGTGCTGCTCCTGGAGCCCCGTGCTGCTGATGGGAGCGTGAGGACACCATGGCATATTTTGGGAGCCCAGCCAGGCTTGGCCAAGCATGAAACTTTCACCAAACCACAGCGTTATAAAGCCCAGACTAAAGCACCCCTTAAGCCCAGGCAGGGTGCAGCAGTTTGTAGGTTTTCCAGCAAGCCTCACAGAGGGATGGTGGAAGGGAATTATCCCTCCAGGCACTGTCAGAGCTGTGTTACTGCTGGGAACCCTTCAGTTCACCTGGAAATCCTGCTGAGCCCTCTCCTTTCCTTGGACCTGCCCTCTCCCATCCCCTACTGCCATTAAGTGCCACCCAACCTTGCTGTGGCAGCGATTTCCAGGCAGGGGCCCTCCAGAGTTGTCTCTTTCCCATAATTTTCTCCATTAAATCCATCCTGGATCCCCATCATCCTGCTTGGACTTTTTCCTCTCCTCCCAATGCCTTGGAAGAGCAAGACCTCCCTGTTGGGCATGAGCCAAAACCTGGATGGATGAAACCCAATGTTCCCAATCCCACCGAGGGGCTGCTGGGTCTGACACGGCTCAGATGGGGAATTTATAGTTCCAGGATGAATTCTCTGGAAGTGAGACTCCTACTAGGCTGAAAAAAAAAAAAAAAAAAAAAAAAAAAAGAAAGGGGAGCAAAGGGGNAAAAAAAAGGAAGAGGAGCTAAGAGGCAGGAATATAAAGATGGAAGTCCTCCAAAAGAGAGACATTTAGTGCCGGGACTTCGCAAGTCAGACTCAGTATATTATATTTTTATTGCTACAAGAGTCTGCTCGGTAATTGGTGCTGCCCTATTATTGCAAGAGAATTAATTGCACGGTGGCTCTCCCTGAGCACCGGGGATCTGCAGGAGGCAGCCGGGGCTGGAGCAGCCCAGCATCCGGAGCCGACGGATCTGGAGCTGGGTGGGACCTCCTGGCCGTGGGGCCCTTTCCTTGGGATTGAACAGCAAAATGGAAGAGCTGGGCATGAAAGGCTGAAACAAATGGCGCTGTTCAAACCTTGCAATGTGATTTTTAAATGAATTTCTGCAGCCCCTCTGGGCTGCCTGCATAGGCAGGACTGGCTGTCTGGTTCCCTGCTGCTGCCAAGGGCTGCAGCGCTTTCCCTTGGTTTTTAAGTCCTTTGATCTATCACACGAGGCACACTGATTAAAAAACAGAGGGGGAAAATGGGAAAGAGTGCAGCACGACCCAGGACTATGGAGGTCAGCAGGTTTGCAGCTTCCTGCAAATGTTTTGCTGCCAACGTGGCCTTTCTCCGTGGCTGGAATGACTCAGGCACACGAGGTCTGCCCAAGGTGCAGAGCTCAGGTGGCAGGAGGCTTCCCTGCTCCCAGACACAGCTTGAAGCAGAAGCAGGAGCGTGTGGAGCTATGGATTTTGGGGGAAACAGACTGTGCTCAGCTATTTGGACAGCTTAGTTACAGGCTGCAGTGAGTTCTCCCTAACAGAGCTGCCTCCTGTGAGGCGGCTCAGGAGTACAGTGGTCACTCAGGGCATTTGGTTGAATTTCTCCCTGATCCCCTTGTTTCCAGTGCAGGCACATCACCTGCTGTGGGGCTGCAGGTGATGAAGTGCCTTTGAGGGTGAGGATGGGGCAGGAATCCTGGAGCTGGGAGCCTCTCCTGGCTGTCTGGTGTGTGCCTGTGGCAGGGCTGGCTCGGCTCTGCCTGGATTGATCCAGTTAGGGACACGAGCTGCCTCCCGGCATCTGCTCCGCTTCCAGGTCCTCTGGAGCCAGCTCTGAGCCTCCACACCTGTGTTTTCCCAGCCTTTCTTTTTCCTGTTGGATAAGCTAAATAGTAGAGTAGGAGTTGTGATGTGTATTTAAATCCACCCTTTCTCCCAAGGGCCTCCCCTGTTTTCTCTGTATTTATCCAGGGCTACATGGAACCACAGATGGATTTGGGTTGCAAGGAACCTTGAAGCTCATCTCATCCCACCCCCTGCCATGGGCAGGGATGCCTTCCACTAGCCCAGGTTGTTCCAAGCCCCATCCAGCCTGGCCTGGGACGCTTCCAGGGGTGGGGCAGCCACTGCCTCAGCAATTGGCAAGAGTAGGATAAGGCAGCACCTCTGATTGTCTTCCAAGATGGATGATGGAGTGTTTGCCTCCCGGTTTATTTTCCTATTCTATCTCATGAACAACTTTGTGGGTGTCTTGCCACCTTTTGGGCACTTTATCATTCTTCCATTCCCCTGAAGGAGCCCACGTGTGAAGCTGGGGTTGCTTTTAACCATCGTGGCTTTCACAGCACCGTGACTTACAGAGGTCTCCCCCAGGCAGGGAGGAGCAGAGTGCTGCCCACGGGTGACACACGCAGGGCACACACCCCTCTGTAAACCCCACCCTGGAGGTGCCTGGCGGGGGTATTTGGCTGCCTGCTCCCCTTTCCCTGCCTGCACCATCCCAGTGCAGCTTTCAGATCAATGCCTGCCTCCAGCACGACTTGCCAGGGACTAATCCTGGCATTAGCCCTGTTCCCACTGGGCTGGGATTTCTGCTAATTGTTTCAGCCGTCCCGACAGCCCCAGTTCTCTCATCAGCCTGTTCTCCCGAGCGGGGCTGTTCCCAGGCTCCCTGTGCTTGGAAGCGCTCTGGCTGCACCGGGCCCACCGGGATCGGGGAGAAGCTGCTCGGAGGAGCCCACCCAGCTCGGACGCGTGACCCCGGCGCTGCCGAGGCAGGAGGAGCTCCCGGCGCGGGGGGTTTTATGGCTTTGTGTTCTCTGGCACCGGCGCTGAGCGGCTCCGCGGGGGCCAGCCCGCTCTGGAACAAATCAGGGAGCCCTCGAGTGCTTTGTTGCGTTGCTGGCGGAGGGACTGAGCAACTTGTGCCGCCTTCGCTGCTCTCCCGTTGCCGGCGAGGAGCCGAAACCTCCCGGCAGGGCTGCGGGGAGGAGGATGCTGCTGGAGGAGGATGAAGGCTGCAACTCCCTCTCACCGCAGGCTCCGCTCCAGGCAGGCACTGGAATCTTCCGCTGGCTTTGCCCACCAGGCACTGGGGCCAGGAATGCTGCGCTCCCAAACTTTTGGCAGGAGGAAGCAATTCCGTGCTGGCAAGTCCGTACACATTGCACAGGATCTTTTCCAGCAAGATTGGTGATGTTTTCAAAGACATAAAGTAATTTGGGTCTAATTAAATCACTGGAATTGCTGGTGATGGATGGTTTGTAAATTCATCTTGCGCAATGCTGGCAGCTGCCTCGGGGATCGGTGGGAGCTGCTTCCAAGGTCCCCCAGCCGTGGTCCAAGGGTTGGAACCCCCAAAGCCACAGCAGGGATGCTGGAAATAACTTCTTCCACTGAAAAGAGCTGTCGTCTTGTCCTTGTTTCCTGTCCCTAAAGGCTGCTCTGAAGGGCCTGTTGCCATCTCTGGAATACTGAGCAGGTTTGGGGTACGCTTGAAATGCAGAGATGAAATTCCAGTTGCTGAAAGGGGACCAAGGACCTGGAGATCACGAGATCTGCAGGGTCTTGCTCACAGTGGGCTGCAAAGGAAGGGGAACAAATGGAAACCATGATGGCTCCTCTTTCATTAGAAGAATATTCAAAGGGAAGCTGGATTCTCCCTCTTTTCTCTTTGCAGCCTCCTTAAAGTGGGGTGTTTTACCAATACACACCAAGCCAACTTTGCTTGTGCATTAAATATAAATAAAAATATAACCCTGCTACAGAGCCAATGCCATGGGAAAAGAGCATCCCAGACATGGGCACTTGGACCTTTGGGGCTAACAGGATTTCTGAAGATGGTGTCAGGCTTTTCCCTCTCTTTAGGTCTCACTTGAGGAGCTCACCTGCATTTTTACAGCTGTAACATGAAGTGATTAAGAAGCATCTGGAGCTGTTGTACCTCTGCTCCTGAAAAATGCAAATCCCGGGCTCGGTGTTCACAGGATCATTGAAGATCAAAGGCACGGCTCCGTGGATGTGGCACGGCTCTGCTGCTCCTGCTGGGAAAGTCAGCCCGTGGGGACAGCTCTGGGAGCTGCTGGCCAAACTGAGAACAGCCACAGAAGCTGCTCTCACATTCCTATTCCAGCTCTTCCTGCTGTGCTCTCAGGGCTCCGTGAGCCTGTCTCCTGAGGGGAGGCGGTGGGGATCACCCACTGCCAGCCTGGCACTCCAGGGGTGAGGACTGCCCAATTTTCCAGCTGCAGTCCGTAGAGAAAACAGCTCCTGGAAATACAACGCAAAGCTGATTCTATGGAGCAGGAATGCTTTTCCTTAAGGTACTCAGGGAGAAAGGGGTTGGTGTTGGATGCAGTGAGTTAATACAAACACAGCACAGATTGGATGTTTTGCCTCGGGATCAGGCAGAGTCGGTGGCTTTTGTCACACAGCAGTGCTACATCGGATCTTCACAAGGAAGGAGACTTTCCTGGGGGAAAGCACTGCCAATGTGCAGGAATTAATTTCTGTTGAGATGTGGAGCTGCTGGAGCGGGGCCATGGGGAGGCTGCAGAGATGAGGAAGGGCCTGGAGCATCTCCGTGCCCAGGAAAGGCTGAGGGAGCTGGGGCTGCTCAGCCTCGAGAGGAGCCCCAGCTGACAGGGGCCCTCAGCCCTGGGTGTCCCTGGCTGCAGGGAGGGCTCAGGGCAGGGCCTGGGCTCTGCTCCGGGGACCCAGCAGTGGCACCGGAGCAATGGGCAGGGACTGAGCCCAGGAAGTTCCACCTGGACACAAGGAAGAACTTTCCTGGGCAGTGCCTGAGCCCTGAACAGATCCCAGAGAGGCTGTGGGGTCTCCCTCACTGGAGATATTGCAGACCTGTCTGGACACAATCTGTGCCGTGCGCTCTGGGATGGCCCTGCTGGAGAAGGGAGGTGGCACCAGATGGGACCTATTGAGGTCCCTTCCAGCCTGGCCCATCCTGGGATTCTGTGTGACTCTCCTTGGTGGGAGGTTCTTGTACCATATAGCAACATTTTGCTGAGCAATTGCTGTCCTCAAACATTTTCACATCTCTGTGAAAAATTCAGAACATTTGGGATAAAAATTTCTCCCGAGTGAAAACGTACTCAAAAATGAAGTGGGAAAAACGTGATTTCCCCACACTTCTTACCCCACCACATTATGAAGGATAGGGAACGAGATTTTCAGTACCTCACGCTGCTGTTCCATATTTCTTTCTGGAGTTAAACCCAGCTTTACCCAAAGCTGTAGGGGCACATACTCTGCAATCACTTTGCACACAGGAATCCGTGTTTGCAAATGGAGCACTAATCATTCCTGCTCTCCCAGCCCGTCTCCGAGGAATACGTAATGTAATAGAGCAGACAAAAGTTCCTGTGAATGGGGGAACTTTATCAGAGCTGCTCCTGGGGTGCTGCTCATCACAGGCTCATCACGGAGCGACGTGACAGCAATGCCAGGCGGGAACGCTCCGCTGGGAAGGACCAGGGCCCGTCACATCCTGACAGGATTCATGGAGTACCTGCTGGCACTGTGGTAATTAACTCGCCCCACCAGCGAGCACCGAGGGCTTGGCTTGCTCAGGGTGTGTGGGAACGGGGATTAATTTGGGCTATCGGATATTTATTTCTTTGTTGTGCCTGGGAGGGCCCTCCTGCAAGTGCCACACCACTGGCAGAGGGAAATTCGGCTTGTCCCTGGCTCCTGTGCAGGTGGGAATGGGGCTGGCTGGAGTGACAATATCCAAAACAGGGAAGCTGTGGCTGCCCCTGGATCCCTGGCAGTGTCCAGGGCCAGGTTGGACAGGGCTTGGAGCAGCCTGGGATAGCAGAAGCTGTCCCTGCCCATGGCAGGGGGTGCAATGAGATGGTGTTCAAGGTCCCTTCCAACCCAAACCATGCTGGGGTTGTGTGAAATGGGGAGATCCCTGCAGGGACTGCAGCGCTGACCTGGGGCTGGGTCTCCCTGACTGCTGTGGGGCTCCTGGTGGAAAGGCCAAGGGGAAAGACTCAGGGGCATGTTCTGTTTTTCTGTTGTGTGTTGAGAGCAGGACACACTGGGAAAAGATGGATCAGAGGTAGAGGATATCACACTCAGGCAGAATTCAGAAGTTGCATTAAGGGAAGTGATCCTTAATTTGCTTTTCCGTACGTTTCCATAGTAAAAAATGCTCAAATCTTTCCGTGTATAAAACTCCCCGAACTGCAGTGCTGCATCAGTGGGTGTTCATGTTTTGGTCAGAAGAGGCAGTGAAACATCCCAGTTTATCCCAGCTGAGATCCTGACCTCACACAGCAGTGAGGAGGACTCTGTTTCTTACACAAGTAGGAAGTTAAAGGTGTGATGCACGTGTGACTCCTCTCCCTTCCTCTTGCTGGTTCCTCTGTTGGAGTTATTCCCATGTGGAATAGCTCAGCCCACTCTTCCCAGAGAGCAGGTGGAGCATTTTTCTCAGCATTCCCCCCACCCTCTGCACTTTGGAACCTGATTTTCTCCTCTTTGCTCCTTTGCATGTTCCTTGCTGCTCCAGCTGATCCCAGAGGAGGAGGAGGAGGAGGAGGAGGAGGAGGGAGAGTCTGCTGCTGGGAAATGTCCTGCTCCATCTCCTGCTGGCCTTTGCCAAGAAGGGGGATGTGTATCCTCTGCTCCCTCCCCTCCCAGCACGTGGGAAGCTCCTGGATGAGCAGCTGAGCAGCAGCTCCTGTGCGTGGCCCCGTTCCCAGTCCGCAATGGGTTCTGCCTGATATCCATTCTCCCTCTTCCTAATGAAGTGGTACCACCTTGGAAAATAATAATAAGGATTTTGCACTTGGAGGCACGGGATGGCAGGCCCTGGAGAGTGATCCTGCCTGAGACACTGGAATTATTGCAATTACCCAGCAATCGAGGGGAAAGCAGAATGGAGCTGCAGGCTTCCCAGGCCCACTTTTCCAGCATTCATATTTTTAATTAAGGTTATTGGCAGTGAGTTATGGCTTTGGCAGAGCAGATGGCACAACCTGAGGGGTGGGCTCTGCCCGTCCCCGTGGTGGGGGACAAGATGCAAAGGTGCTTCTGCAAGTGTGCCATGGGCCTGTGCAACCCCTTCTTTCCTCCTGCTGAGGGGTCACTGCAGGGACAACGCCATTCTCTTGCAGTTCAGGGCCTATTTTATGATTTTTATGAGAATTCCAAGAGGAATGAAGTCTCCTGCTTGCTCCTTGGCTTCTGCTGTTACAGACAGGGATCCAGGAGATGTGGTGAGGCTGCCAGAGGATCAAAGGCATTTCATTTTTTGAAAGCATCGCATTGATTTTCAAATCAATCTGGTTTAGGTACTTCTGGAGTCTCTTCCACCTCCACCCCACCTTGGCTATCTCATAACACTTTTATGAGTTTAAGAATCTCTAATTATCAGTTTGAGAGTCTCTAATTGTCAGACACTAAGTGGTTTCCCCAAGGTCACATGGAACAACAGCATGAGATCAAGGAGCCAAGGCCAGGTCCAACACACCCATGGATCATCCTAAACCCTTAGGCCATTAAGTTCTGCTGTGAGGGGGTTTTTTGGGTGGTGCTGTGGGTTTTTGGGATGTATTCAACAACCATGAAGGGCCAACAGCCCTGCTTGCCCTCTGAGGTCTTCACCTTGAAAATGTTATGCTTGGGTTCTTCTGCCAAAATCTGAGACCCTGAAGTTGCCAGGAGGTTGTTGGCTGGCACAGGACATTACTCCACCTTCTGTGGGGAGGACATAAGGCTGTGTGGGGGTTTGGCTTTGGGGGTGGGAAGGAAGCAGTAGCCAAAACCCCAAGTTTATATTGGGTATGGTATGATAATTGATATGATATGATATGATATGATATGATATGATATGATATGATATGATATGATATGATATGATATGATATGATATGATATATGAATCAGGAGTGTTTAGTTTTTGAAGGGTCTGCTGCTCCATGTCTGCAGAGTGAGGGAGGAAGGGCTACTGGGTGCTCCCAAAATATCCCATTTAGGGTTTGCAACTGGAGTCGGTGGTCATGAGGTCAAGGTCAAGCTTTGAGACAGTGGCTGAGTGACCTCAGGTTTCTGGAGTGGGGCTGATAATGTGTGTCCTCAGACACTGCCTCCTGTCTGGAATCGTTATCCAAGGGTTTCCTTTGCCCTCATTACCAGAGGCAGGCTGTTGGATGGGCAGGGAAAGGAGGTGCTCTGCCACACCTGGGGCAGGCTGCAGGCAAACCTGGAGAACTCCCTTCCTCAACAATCCCCTCCAGCACTTTAAATACCTGGGTGCAGCTCTCAGCATCCTGGGAGTGTCCAAGGCCAGGCTGGATGGGGCTTGGAGCAACCTGGTCTGGTGGAAGGGTGGAAGGTGTCCCTGCCCATGGCAGGGGGTGGGACTGGATGGAATTTAAGGTCCCTTCCCATCCAAACCATTCCATGGTTCTGTTTATGTGAACCTACTCACCTGGGCCTTTGCAACCTCACTGCATTTAAGGCAGCATTTTCTGGAGCTTGAATAAAAGTCAGCTCCACACAATGATGCCATAATTCAACATTATCACCTTTTCTTCCATTTTGTAAAAACTTTGCCTCCATCTCTGTCAAAGCTGGCAGGAAAGGTTTGGTCTGGATTTTCCAGCTCTTGAGCTCTGTGAGGAGCTGATGTAAACCAGGCCACACAGAGATGGTGGAAAACCAGAGCCCTGCAAGTCACCCACATCTCGTGTGTCCCAGCCAGTGGGAGCTGATATCACAAAGGAATAATATCCGTCGTAATTCAGTAGGCAGCAGGCAGCTCGACCCATCTCTACTCTTTCACTTTCAACCCAGATGCAATTTATCAACGACCTGTGGTTGTTTATTAGGTTAATTCACAAGCTGTTTGTCAGGCTCACGCTCACAGGGGTTTATTAACAGTATAAATCCCCTAAGATCTTTTATTTCCCCATGCCGGTGACTGTAGGTGCTAATTTAGTAATTTAGACGTCACATATGACCTGTCCTCAGCCTTTTAAAGTAAAAGTCAAACCTGCCAGGAGATGTTTCTCTTTGAGTGGAGACCAGCTTGGACAGGGCTTGGAAAATCCTGGTCTAGTGGAAGGGGCAGGGGATGGAATGGGATGAACTTTTAGGTGGCTCCCAACCCCAACCCATTCCATGATTCTAAAGCCAGCCTGCAGGATCTGGGGAGAAGGGAGAAGAGCATGGCTCCTGTCCCTGTGCCTCTGGAGCCCAGGGCTGAGCCACAGTGAGCAGCTCCCCAGAAGTAATTTCCCAGCAAAATTGCTGTAAAGAAAAAATTGACTTTTGACATAGGCTGATAAGCACTGATGTTTGTTTCCAAGGGCTTGTATTTTATGCAATTTAATACCTAACAATGACTGACAACAGCGGTGACAGTGAAAAACATTAAAAAGGAGAGAACTGCAGTCATTTCCAGCTGCAAGCTTCTCTCCTGGTGGGCTTTTTCCTGTGATTTTCGGCATATAGCCTGGTTGTTTTTACTCCATTGCTTTTGCAACCTGAGGCTTGTGTCCCTAAACACCGAATTTCCAGCTGAAGTAAACCCAGCAGTCTCCAGGAGGGATGCAGTGAGTGTTGCCTCATCTTCGAAGGGGAAACATCTTGCCCTCCTCTGATTATCTTTGTGAGTGGGGAAAATGCAGTGAGGTTATGTCCTTCTAAGAGACACCCCTGAACTGGAGTTCCTGCTGAAAGTCCTGTTTTGAAGGGAAGAAAAGCTCAGTTAAGCTCAGTGTTTTCCCTCATCAATCATTCCCGTTCAGGTCGATACTTCAGTTAGGACAAATATAACAAGGAGCTGGAGTCTGGAGGCCAGAAAGGAATGAGCAGCAGGAGCCTCTGATTTTCCTTTACTGGTGGTTGATGTGGTGTGGTCTAAAATAAATCCCTTCAGGATCCTCAGAGCCTCTTTTAAGTGCCTTGAGCTTGGCAGAGCTTCTGCCTATTCCCTGCTCTGTGTGTCCAATGGTGTGAGCCCTGCTCACTCTTCCCATCCATCCTGGGAATGGTGAGGTGGAAGAGCATCCTATTCCCAAGCAGAGCTCAGCAGGGACAGAGAACAGAAATGCAAGAGTGGTTTGAGAGGACCGGGAGGTTGGAACGTCCTTGGAGTGAGCCTGGAGCCTTTCAGATATGGCTTCCTCCAAGCCTGGAACTTGCCAGGGTTGGAAATGTGCTGGCCCAGGGGGGTGTTGGTCCATCAAAAGAGTGGAGGGAAAGTGGGGAGGGCACAGCCTGGATGTGGTGCCCAGGGCTTGGTATAAACAAAACCCTCTGGCATTTCTCCTCGCTCCAAGACACGGAGGGGCTGGAGCGTGTCCAGGGAAGGGAACGGGGCTGGGGAAAGACCTGGACCACCAGAAGTGGCTGAGGGAGCTGGAAGGAGAAAAGGAGGCTCACAGGGGACCTTCTGGCTTTTCACAACTCCCTGACAGGAGGGGGCAACCAGGGGGGAGGTTGGGCTCTGCTCCCAGGGAACAGGGACAGGAGGAGAGGGAACTCAAGTTGTGCCAGGGGAGGTTGAGGTTGGATATTAGGAAGATTTCTTCCCCAAAGGGGTTGTCCAGCTCTATCACAGCTGCCCATGGCAGTGGTGGAGTCCCCATTCCTGGAGGGCTTAAAAAGCTGTGTGGATGTGGCACTTGGACACATGGGTCAGTGGTGGCCTTGGCAATGCTGGGGAACAGTTGGACTCAATGATCTTGGAGGGCTTTTGCAACCTAAATGTTTCTGAAGAGGTTTCCTTAAAGGTGGGACTTTGCATTAAAGATTGGACTGGATGATCTTGGAGATCTTTTCCAGCCTTGCTGGTTCCGTGCTTCTGTGAAAGTGTCCAGGGGAGTGTGGCAGTTGGTGACCTCGCCTCCAGTCTTTATTTCAGTACCAAGCTCGATCATCACCATGGCAGGTGTTGACCCAGTTGCCCAGTTTTTATGGGCTGTTGATCCAAGGATCCTGAGTCACACTCTTTTGTGGTGTCATAGCTGATGAATTCCTGTCTGGAATCTGGATATAATCCTGGAACCACCAGCAGCTTGGGGGTGGTTGGAAAGTGCTGAAGTGCTGTGAAGTGAGGTGGGCTCAGCAGAACAAGTCTGTTGACAGCCTGGAGCATGAATACTTCATGCTTCATCCCTCATACAGAGCCCCCTTTGTTTATTCCCATCTTTATTCATCATCATCATCGTTATTTATTAATTAAGTTGCTTTGCTAAGCCAACAGCATGAGCTCATGTCTGGACTCGAGTGCATCCATAATTAATTGCAACTGTTGTGTTACGTTGTTGTGAGCAAAGGAGTGAAGAGTCTCAACAAAAAGCCTCCGGAAATTCAGAGATTATATCCACAATCCAAGTGCCTTCCTGAGCAGGAAGAAGAACAGGAGTCCAACGTGTTGTTTAAGGGATTCATGTTTGCACTGCGCCTTCAGAAACGACTGATCCTCTGTCCCCCTGTCACGAATGTTCCTGAGCAGCTCCAAGTCTGCTCCAAATCTGCTCTGAATCAAACCAAGTTTTTCCTTTTAATACCGACTTCCTTCCCCCGCCGCGCTGCCCTCCCAATGGGAGGCAGGGAGGAGAAGACACCGCAGGTGAAACAAAGCGAGAGGAGCCCACAAAGAGGGAGCTGAATTCCCCTGGAATGTCATCTTGCCAGTTGGCTTTTATTGTTTTGATAGCGAGGCAGTTCCGCTGCCAAATCCGTTACCGGCCGCGTTATCCGTTATCCCGCACGGGAGCGGGAATGTGCCGGGGCATCGGAAAGTCCTTCTGGAATAGCACAGCTCCGAGGAGCTCTTGTTAGGGACCAGGGACACAAATGCATTCTGAGCATCCCCAGAACAAGGCAGGGGGGGTTTAAATCGATCCTGCTTAAGCTGAGCCGTTCCCTGGAAAGTCTCGGCATTTGGATGCATGGCAGCAGAGGAAGAGGGAGCTCCTGTGGGCAAGGGATGCAGAGGCAGCAGCCTCCTGTTCCTGGTAAGAGGATTTTGTTCCAGCCAGCACCAGGTGCCCTTCCTGCTGAGATATTTCTATCAATAACCTGAGATCAGGGAGGAAAAGGGAAGGAGAAAAAACCCTCAACCCTCCCACCCTTCCTAATTTTATTGCCCTCCTGGGCCTTAAACCCTGTTCCTGATTTAGACAGAAAGGTGCTTTCTTTCTGCAGGACATGGGCCTTGCAGGAACGCCTGCTGGGAATGGCAATTCCTGCTGGGAATGGCAATTCCTGCTGGGAATGGTAATTTGAGGGCTTGTCTTGCCTCTCGCATCAAGGCAGCACAACTGATGCCAGGGCACCTTCTTCCACCTGCACAGGACAGGGGGAAACGGCCTCCAGGGGGTCAGGTTGGACATCAGGAGAAAATTCTTCATGGAACGACTGGTGGTGGTGGTGAAGTCCCCATCCCTGGAGGAGTTCAAGGAAAGACTGACTGGCCATGTCACTCAGTGCTCTGGGCTGGTGACAAGGTGGGAATCAGTCACAGGTTGGGTTTGATCATCTTGGACATGGTTTCCAACCTCAGTGACTCTGGGACTCTCCGATTTTCGGCATGGACATGGGAAGAGTAGTTGGACACAGGCGAGTCGAGTTCAAGTCTGAGCAAGCCAACGTGTCCTGACTCAGCTTTGGGACTCACCTTCCTTTTTAGCCTCTCCCACAATGATGGTTTGCATGCTGATCCTCTCCTTTTCCCATCCTTTCCCAGCTTTCCTCCATGCTTATACTTCCCAATGCCAGTACACAGAGCATTCGGGACAGTTTCTCACCCTTTGCTTGAAAGAATTTAAAAACAGGCAGAGCTGAGTGAAAGGTTTTGCTCAAAGGCGAGGAGTGAAACATGAATTTCAGCAGCTTTATCCCTTTTGCTTCTCTCCTTCCTTAGAGACTCTTTTCAAAAGCCAACATGAAAAAAATCTAAATACATGAGGTTAATCACATGTTGTAAATGCGCACTAAATAAATGTCTAATTTGAGCTGTGTCTGTGCTGTCAGGGGACTGCACAGGCCATGACCTCCTGCACGTGGAGGATTCCCAGAACCACGTGGATTTATTTTATTTTTCAGTTAACTCCATTCGTAGCTGCTTCACTGCAGTTGTTGTTCAGTGCTCTGGAGATTGATGGGCACACCTGGAGATGAAGCCAGCGAGCTGTTCAGGAGTCAGGCCCATTCCCACTTGCTCCCAGGCTTAACTTAGTGCACACACAACCCTGGAACTCCGAATTCTTACGCTTGATGCTGTCCTACAAGGCCAGAGTTGGAATCAGAGAACCCCAGAATGGTTCAGGCTGGAAGGGACCTTAACAATCATCTACTTCCACGGGCCTTCCACTGTCCCAGGTTCCTCCAAGCCCCGTCCAGCCTGGTCTTGGGCACTGCCAGGGATCCAGGGGCAGCCACAGCTGCTCTGGGCACCCTGTGCCAGGGCCTCCCCACCCTCACAGGGACAAATTCCTTCCCAATATCACATCCAACCCTGCTGTCCCAGAGTGGGAAGCTATCTCCGGTCTCCTATCAATCCATCCCTCATCCAAAGTCCCTCTCCAGCTCTCTTGGAGCCCTTTAAAGCATTGGACAGGGTTCTAAGGTCACCCCTCTCTTTTCCAGGCCTTCTCAGCCTTTCTGCCTTGGAACACAGCATGCAAAAGGAAAAGCAGTTCCCCAGATGCTCTCGATCCCTCCACAGAAGGCTCCATTCCTCCACAGCTCTGGGGCAGGAGCGGAGGAGAATTCCACCCATCCCCTCGGAATCAGCATCGGAACAGCAGCGCTGAGGATTTGCATGGAGCATCCAGCAGCTCCTGCACGTGGAGCTGTGAATGTGTTCATTTTTTAGCTTCAACAAGGTCATTCCCACTGCTAAGCATAATCCTGACACATTAGCAGGAGTGCTGTCCGATTCATTCGCACTCCATTAAGCAGCACGCCGGGGAGGTTTTCCTGCTCTCTCCGAGTTCTTTCCCCACCCCCAGTCACAGGCAGGGACTCATCTCTCAGGAGCTCAGGTGGCCACGAGGAGAACACAGCGTCCTGCAGGGCCTGTGCCCTGCTTCCCGAGGTGGCTGACAAACCTGGGGCATTCTGGTGGGACTGGGGATCCCAGTGTGGGGACTGGGCTGTAGACTGGACATCCCTTTCCCATCCCTTTCCCATCCCTTTCTCATCCCTTTCCCCTCTCTTTCCCATCCCTTTCCCATCCCTTTCCCTGCAGGACAGTGCACAGTGGCATCCCAGGGCCTCTGTACTGTGCCTCGGGGATCTTCCTCTGCTCTGCTTATTCAGCTTCAGAAAAGCCACCGACGTTTCAAATGTCACCGTTGTCAACTTCTCGTCATTCCAGGGGAAAGTGGCAGCTGATTTTTCCACTGCTTACACCTGGGATTTCCATCAAGCTCTCTCCAGACCTCTGCCTGCATTTCAGACTTGCTTCCTGGGAAAAGGCAGTGCTGGGGTTTTGACAGCAACCTTTCTACCGAGTCGGAAAGATCCTCAGTGGGTTTGTTTCAGTGCCCTGATTTTGTGACAAAGCTCATGGGGAGTCTCCTGCCTCGCCCTGCTTGGATGGGCGTCAGTTCTGCATGAGCTGGGCCAGCTCAGGAGAGAGAATATAAGGAAATATTCCCTGTCAGTTAAACTGGAGGAAGTGTCAGCAGGACAGGAGTGAAGCGTCCTCCTCTGAGAGCTCTCCCTGGGGACAGGAGGTCCTTTCCTGTCTGGATTCCATGAGCCAGAAGTTCTCACAGCTGGAAACACAGCCCAGTGTGCCAGGAGGCAAATTTCCCGTTTTCTAGAGCTTTTTCCAGTGGCTGTCCCCAGTTCAGACCTTTTTCTAGAGATGCCCCTTCTTTTCCTTACAGCTTTTAGACCAGTAATCAGCTGAGCAGCTTGGGATTGAGTAAAGTTCTGGTTTAGTTCTGATTCTTCCTCCCACAGAGTTTGTGACTCTAAAGAAGACCCTGAAGGCTCCTCCTGTGTGTGTCTCTTCCCTCTGTCATGCCTGGTTAGGTCCCAGTCCATGGAATCATGGAATAACATGTTGGAAGGGACCTCAAACATCATCTGGTCCAACACCTTTTAGCATAAGCACAGTCTGGACAAGATGACCCATCTCCTTGTCCAGCTAAACCTTAAAAGTGCCCAAAGTTGGGGAATCCACCACTTCCCTGGGGAGATTATTCCAATGGCTGATTTGTTCTCACTGTGAAAAATTTCTCGTCTCCCAACGTTTTAAGGACGAGGTTTCCTCTGATCCTGCTGCAGTTCTGAGCTCCCCCTGGAGCCATGGGATAGGGAAGTTGGCTTGGAAAACTCTTGGAGCTGGAATAGTGGTCTTGCCGTGGTCTGCTGGGAGCAGGGTGGTGCTGGCCCTGTCCTGGGCAGAGCTGGCCCAGCCCAGCCACCTCCCATGAGGTGCCCACGGTGCTCCTGAGCTGGTCCAAACCCCCAAGTTTTACTGAAGTCTCAGCAGAATAATGTGAGTCCATGGAAATCAATGGAGAAGAGCTGAAAACAATTGATTGGAATCAAAACACGCTGCAATCAAATTTAGAGGGATTGAACTAATGGATCATAAGGTGCCTGGTGAATGGGGCTGATTGGATTGAGCTGAAAGGTCCTGCATCTTCATTACAGCACCTGAAACCAGGACAGATGAGGAATTTTCTAACCATGTTTGGTGTCTTTTTTTCACTCCACTGATGACTGGATTGCAAACCCAGCACTTGGGAATTAACCCATGTGTACAGTGCTGGGAGGGGGAGAAGATGGAATTTGGATAGGACAAGGGGCAGTGACTTCACACTGGCAAAGGACAGGTTTAGATGGGATATTGGGGAGAGATTCTTGGCTGTGAGGATGGGGAGGCCCTGGCACAGGGTGCCCAGAGAAGCTTTTGCTGCCCCTGGATCCCTGGAAGTGTTCCAGGCCAAGTTGGACAGGACTTGGAGCCACCTGGGACAGTGGGAGGTGTCCCTGTCCGTGGCAGGGGGTGGCAGTGGATGGGCTTTTCCCCACCTAAACCATTCAAGGATTCTGGGATTTGCTGGTCACAGGCTGTTCCATGTCTGAGGAGAGGCCAGGAACAGGATTTTGGAGCTCTCCTTGCTGCTGACTCCTTTATTTTGCCTCACTCAGCATTCCCAGAGTCGGTTTTCCAGTTCTCCTTCCTTGTTAGGGCAGAGTTTGGAGATGCAGAGGTGTTTCCCACCAGAGGCTCTGCATTCACTCCGTGTGCTGGCCAGGGCCTGGTTATTCCTGCATGTTTTGTCAACAGTGATTCGTAGCATCTCCTTATTCCACCAAATCCTGCAAATTCTTTGGAACTTCCATTATCCTAATGTAACTCTGCTCTCTACCACAGGAACAGAAGGCATGAATGATTCAGCAGTTTTTCTAAACCCCCATTTTTTGGTCAGACCACAGTTCCTGTGTTACAAGGGATGATTTATTACTGCAGTGATTAAGGGACATTGTTGATATTTATGAAAATTTCCTTTCGGAGCTGCAGGCTTGCCTGGAGTCCAAAGGCAGGAGAAATATGTGAATAACAGGGTGGGTAATGGAGCATTTGCAATTTCCCATTGAGAAGAGGCTCGTGTTTGTTCCATGCTCCCACGGATGGGCAGCGTGGATCTGGAAATAGGTTATCTTACAGCACTTGTTCTGTTGGAGCTCCAACAGGGAAACGGGAAAAATGTGTTCCCAGGAGCTCAGCACCTTGATCCACCTGTGACAGCCTGAAACTGATGGTCCTGGAGATTGTTGTTGTCTCCTGGTTGGACTGGCTGTAGCATCAGGACACACTGCCCGGATTTAAATCCCGTCCCACCTGCCCCGAGGTGAGGGAGGATCTGCCTGTGCTGTCTTCCTTGACTGGCCAGGGGGTAGTCAAGCCTTTGTAGTCCCAGATGTTTTCTGAAGCAGTGGGACTGAAGTAGTGGGACTCCTTTTCTTTTCTTTTCTTTTCTTTTCTTTTCTTTTCTTTTCTTTTCTTTTCTTTTCTTTTCTTTTCTTTTCTTTTCTTTTCTTTTCTTTTCTTTCCTTTTCTTTTCTTTTCTTTTCTTTTCTTTTCTTTTCTTTTCTTTTCTTTTCTTTTCTTTTCTTTTCTTTTCTTTTCTTTTCTTTTCTTTTCTTTTCTTTTCTTTTCTTTTCNGCTCCTCTCCTCTCCTCTCCTCTCCTCTCCTCTCCTCTCCTCTCCTCATGTCCATCCCTTGGCCACCTCCCATGTCACCTGAGCAGTACAAGACCTGTCACCAGCTGGTCCACACTGGGACACTTCACTCCCTGAAATGTTTTTTTGACTCATCCTTGGCATTTGGCAGAGTTTGGGATGCCTTTTCTGGATGCTTCCACAGCAGATCAGCCTCCCAGTGCTTTATTCCACAAAAAGGAAGATGAAAATCCCTTTGGGAAGCTGCTGGTGCTCCTGCCTCCCCCCAGCAGAACTGGGAGCCCAGCCCTGCTGTATCACATTCCGAGGAGCTCCTTGGTGATGCCTGTCAGGTAGCAGCAGGTAACTGATTTATTTTCCCAGCTTGTTTATCAGCCCTAATAGAAAATGAAGTCTCTCTGGGTTGATGAGCAATGTGAATCCTGGCTGTCCCTCTCCTCGCCTCCCCATCCCAAAGATGCACTTAACAACAATTGATTGCTCGGGAGGAGCAGCAGTGTGGCTGTAAATGTCCCTTCCCACCCTCACAAGGTGCCTGATTAAAGGGGGGAGGCAGCAGTGGATCGCTGGGAACTGTAGGCACAGGACTGATCCCATGGGTCCTGGTGGGGCTCATGGACGCCCTTCTTGGGCACCCCAGATATTTTTGCTGTTGAGTTTGCAGACAGCCCAAGGCATGGCTGTGTTTGTGCAGCTCAGTGAAGGTCACTGGGGGCTGAGGAGAGCACTTGAGATGGCAGGGAAAGGAGGAGACATCAAAGAATCCCAGGATCACTGAGGTTGGAAAAGTCCTCCAAGATCACCGAGTGCAGCCTGTGACCCATCCCCACCTTGTCACCAGCCCAGAGCTCTGAGTGCCACATCCAGCCCTTCCTTGGACACCTCCAGGGATGGGCACTCCAAACCTCCCTGCACGGCCCTTTCCAGTGGACCAGCACACCCAGGGCCTTTCCCAGATTTCCAGCCACCCTGCCCGATGCCTGGAGTCTGCTGTGACAGTGAATTGGCACTCTGGGGCTTCAGCTCCAGTGAGGAGAGTTATGGAGAGTGGGATGCTTCCACATCCATGGCCAGTGGCCTCCACACACCTTCGACCCAAAGCAGCCTCCATACACCTTCAACCCACCCGCTTCCAGTGGTGCCACCAAAGAATAAGGATGTTTGAGAACAATAAGGATGTTTGAGAACAATAAGGATGTTTGAGAACAGCCATCTTCCCAGCAGTGCCTTCCACAGCCACCACAAATTGCTCTGGGGTCTTCCAGGGACCAGCACGTTTGGGTGTCACCAGCTGGAGCTGCCCCCAGGAGTCCGACTGCTCCAGTGCTTGTTTCAGTTCCTCCTTGGCTGTAGCTAAATGGAATCCTACCCTGGGAGGGTGGGCAGGCCCTGGCACAGGGTGCCCAGAGCAGCTGTGGCTGCCCCTGGATCCCTGGAAGTGTCCAAGGCCAGGCTGGTCAGGGCTTGGAGCAGTCTGGGACAGTGGGAGGTGTCCCTGCCCATGGCAGGGGGCGGCACTGGATGATCTTTAAGCTCCCTTCCCACCCAAACCATCCTGGAAACATCATCTGTAATGGTTTGGTTTCCATTCAGCTCAAAAGTCAAGCTTAAATTAAAAGGTTCCTCCTGAATATGAGCAAAGTTCTTCATTCCAGACCAAAGGGTTTCTCTTGACTCCAAAGCAGCTCTGGGCAGGTAGAAGTGGCAACGTGGCACAGGGACATCTCCCAAATCTGTGGAATTATTTTCAATGTCATTGTGCAGTCAGGTGGCTGTCGGGGACACCAGAACATAACATTTTGGTGTTATTCAGGTGCTTCTCCACGAGTTACAAAGACAGTCTGGGCCCCACAGCTCCCTCATCTCTACGCATGAGCTGTTCCCAGTTTCTCCTCTACAGTGGCCCTCTCCCAGCTCATCCTAAGGATGCGTCCTTAGGGATTCACTTGGACTTCAATCAACGCTTTGTTGGTGGTGCTGCACTTTGTAACAAACCCGTGTTTGTGGGAAACCCGGATTTGACTTTAAAGGTGGCACTTGGAGTCTTTAAGTTGCTCTGATGCCTTTGAAAATTGACTCTGTCAACAGAGGGTGACAGATCCTCGCAAAGGAACGTGTGAGGTGAGAACACAGAAAGTAAAAGAGACATTTCTGTCGCCTGGCACTGATAAAGATCCATCCTCGGGGTTTGTCACAGCATTTTCTCCGTTTGAGGATGTTTGAGGCCATAGAGTCCAGCTCACCTGGACTTATTTAAAAACAAAAACAGGGAGGAAAAAATCCCTGGAGGAAAGGGCCGCTATCACAACCGGGGAGGATCTGCAGGGGAGAGAGTAGCAAAGTGTATTTGCATAACAATTCCAATCAGTATCAATCACCTCCCAGAGCGGGCTGTCAGCGCCTGGTAAACACGTCCCGGGTGACAGATGAGCTGGGCTGGGCAGGGGAGCTCTGCAGCCCTGGGATGTCAGCCCTGGCTCCAGGACAGAGCATCCTTCAGAGGGCATCGTGCAGAGAACCACCAGTGCCCCGGGATCACTTCCCAGGGGATGGATGGCCACAGAGCTGGAATGCTGATTTCCTCTCGTCCTTCTGATCCGGAGTTCTTCTCCTTTTGCTCTTTCTGTTTTTGAGTGCCCGGGGGAGATTTTCTCCATCAGCTCTAAATCCAACACCAAACCAGGCCCAGTTTACTTTGCAGGCTGCAAATCCAAAATGAAAACTGTGGCTGATCCAGCTGAAGCCCTCTCCAGTCAGGGATATCACCAGAGCAGATACCAACCCACACGGGTCCTCCTCACGAATTTTGTCAGTGATTTTCCCAGTGAACACCACACTGGGAGGCTGGGCACAGGCTTGGAAAGGTTTCCCAGATGGGGCCTTGTGAGGCTGAGCCAGGGTGGGATTGATGCCTTAGGTTTTAACTTTTATATTTTCCAAAATCCTGCACTGCTCAGTGTGTAACTCTGGGGTTTCTTGTAGCTGTTCATTTCTGTTCTCTCGTGCTGAGAAGTCATAACAAAGCCTCTCTGGGGCTGCTCTCCAAGGACACCCAGCCCATCCTGGGCCCAAAAGGTGTAAACTAAAAGCCCCTGAAAGAGGGGCAAGCTGAGGGGAAATTACATCATTAAACTGAAGCTTTAATTGGAGAATTAACCCTGGCTATGCAAATGAACCAAACCTATAAAGGGATGAAGAACTCGTGGCCTCTCATCCATCTTGGGTTCCATTTTGGCAACAGCCTCTGGCTCCCCAGGGGTACCTTTGGAGGCCTTTCCAATAAATCCCCACCTTTATTCCCTTTACTCCTGTCTGGTCTCTGTTTTCAGGTGGCCTCTTAAGGCATCAGGAGAAGGGGGTCAGCCCTTGCTAACATCCCTGAGAAATAAGATTTTAGTTCCAGGCAGAAGGTCAGTGGTGCTAAACCTTAAAAGTGCCCAAAGTTGGGGAATCCACTCCTTCCCTGGGGAGATTATTCCCATGGCTGATTGTTCTCACTGTTTTTAAATGGATTAAACTTGTGCTGGACCCTCCCTGGGGTCAGAGTGGGGCTCAGTGTTCCACATCCAGGCTCCCAAATCAGTGTTCCACCATCTCCTGGGAGGGGTGTCTGATGGGGCAAGGCCAGCAGCTCTGAGCAGGGGCTGCCAGGGACCCTCTGCAGACACTGCTGGGAACTCAGCCAAGCCCTTGGTTGGGCTCCTGGTGGCTGAGCAGGCAGCAGTGAGCCTGGTCACTCAGCTGGTAGCACTGCAGTAGGCTCAGGATGGCTCCTCTTTGCTCCAAGGCAGGTGAGAGCCCCCTGACACGGGTCTGCAGGAGTCCTTGGAGCAGTAAATGTCTGTCAGTACAGCCCCACGCAGGGCAGGGTGCTGCATGGATCTGCACTGAGCCCCAGTCAGACAATCCCAGAATGGTTTGGGTGGGAGGGGACTGAAGAGAGTGACCTCAAAGCTCATCCAGTGCCACCCCCTGCCATGGGCAGGGACACCTCCCACTGTCCCAGGCTGCTCCAAGCCCCATCCAGCCTGGCCTTAGACACTTCCAGGGATGGGACATCCATAGCTTCTCTGGGCACCCTGTGCCAGGGCCTGCCCATCCTCACAAGAAGGATTTCTTCCTAATCCCTAGTCCTGACATCCCCTCTCAGCTCAAAGCCATGGCCCCTTGTCCTGTCACTCCATGTCCTTGTCACAAGTCCCTCTGCAGCTTTTCTGGAGCCCTGTTAGGCCCTGAAACACAAACACACAGGGACAGCACAACACATGAAGCCAAACAACAGCAGATTTTGGGGATCCCAGTCAGTGGCAGGAACAGAGCCAGGGTGGTTAAGGGGATCCCACTCAGTGGCAGGGCTGCCATGGGTGGTTAAGGACCTTTGTCCTTGAATAAAAATACACCTGAGGTGCCCTTTCACAGCTCCTAAATCGTGGATTTGGCTGCAAGGCTGGGTGTGTCTCACCCGAATTGGGAAGGGGCTGGATGCATCTGGAAGTGCAGGTTTCCCATCAGTGCTTATTACAGATGCCTACCTGTGAATTCAGCGAGTTCTGCCCTCAGTGTCTTAGCAAATTCCTGCTGATTTGGATACATTTTACGACTTCTTTCCCAGATGTTACAGGTGTCCCAGTAACAACTGGAAATTCCTTGGAAATTCGTGTACAAACCACTTCATTACAAGATTTCTGAGTATATTATCCTGAGACAAGGAGATGTGCCCTGGGCTGATCCCCAGCCTGGGCAGCAGGGAAGGGATTGGGATTCTGCCCCTCGGCCCCCTCAGGTGAGACCCCACCTGCAGAGCTGCCCCAGCCCTGGGGCCCAGCACAGGGAGGACGTGGAGCTGCTGGAGAGAGCCCAGAGGAGGCACCAGGATGAGCAGAGGGATGGAGCAGCTCTGCTGGGAGGAAAGGTTGGGAGAGCTGGGATTGTTCAGCCTGGAGAGGAGAAGCTTTGGGGTGAGCTCAGCGTGGCCTTGCTGGGCTTGAAGGAGCCAAGAAGAAACCTGGAGAGAGAATATTTCCAAGGGATGGAGTGACAGGAGGAGGGGCAATGGCTTTATGATGAAGGAGGGGAGGTTTACATGGGATATTGGGAAGAAATCCTTCCCTGGGAGGGTGGTGAGTCCCTGGCATAGGGTGCCCAGAGCAGCTGGGGCTGCCCCTGGATCCCTGGCAGTGCCCAAGGCCAGGCTGGACATTGGGGCTGGGAGCAGCCTGGGACAGTGGGAGGTGTGGGTCAATCCCAGGGCTGTAGGGCAATCCCAGACAGGGATTCTCTGTGCCAGCAAGGACTCCTACACTCAGCCCAAGGCTTTGGTGCCTTTTCCCAGAGATTCCCTCAGTGACTGTGTCCCTCTGGTCCCCTCAGTGCAGCCGTGTCCCCGTTCTGCCAGCCGAGGGTGCGGAGGGCAGCGCTGAAACCTCAGACAAGTGTCTTTGGTGCCTGTCATGTGCAGAGGGTGGACAGGAGGGGTGGTAGCTACTTCATTTTGTCCCTTCTTGATTCTATAGACAGTTCTTGCATGCTTGGGGTTTGCTAGGAAAAGGAGCATACGGATTGTGGATGTTCTGAAGGGAAGCAACATTCCCCAGCTACGCAAATATTGTTATGAGCTGCAATTGTGCATCCTGCTCACATTTATAACTGGCCAGCATTAGAGGCCAAACAAGTGAGAAATGCCTCTAAATGTGACAATAAATGGAAAATAAACAGTGCAGTGTAACTGGGTCACTGGAGTGTTTCACGAGTGAAATTTGCATCATAATTGTCAGTTTCTGAACTCAATAAATTTAATATCCTTAATGTCATCCCTAGGTCTCTGTGCTTTGAGCATTCCTGCTCCCTCCTCAAAATGAAATCGCCTTCCTGGATACCAATTCCTGTTATTCCAGCCTGGGAGAGGTCGGGGAGCCTTGCATTTGTCAGGAACGACTGCAAAATGAACCCGAGGATCCCTGGTTTTGTGCACACCCGTCCTCCCTCTGCCTGGCTCTGCAGGGGGCAGAGGGAAGGGTCGGGATCCACGCAGGGAAATTCGGCACAGAATAAACCCAACATTCCCTGCGTTGTTCAGGAAGCCCACGGGGGTTTCATCTTGCCTTAGAATGGGTATTTTTGATTTTTTTCCTAGGAAATCCCCAAGGAGAATAGCACTGGAGAAGAGTTTTCTCCAAGCATCCCATTAATTTTTTTTGCCTTTGGTTTGAGGTGAGCTGATACCTTGTGCTTTTGTGGCAGGGAAAATGGGAGCTGCAACACAGTGTGCCTGTGGAGTCCTTGAAATGGATCTGCTTATTCATCCCTTTGGAATCCAGGAGGAGGCCCTTTCTCCGGGGTGAAATATGTTCACTTTTGTTGATCTAGACAGAAAAAGGAAAACAAAAATGCCTTAAAGCACAGTTGATACATTTCTTTGTATACTCCTTTTCCTTGTATATTCCTTTTCCTCATGAATTGAAGAGCAGCCCATAGACTCACTCACCTCCTAAGCTGACATTTGAATTGAGTGATATGAGCACCAAGAAATTCTTATCACCTTGATCAGATGCTTGAGTTTTGATTCTTTTAATACAAAGATTTTAGAAACAGACAGGGAACTTGTTCTGGGGAAAACAAAAGTGGTAATTAGAATATCCTGAGCTGGAAGGGACCCACAGGGATCATCCAGTCCAGCCCTGTCCCTGCACAGACACCCCAACACCCCCACCCTGGGCATCCCTGGCAGTGTTTTCCCAATGCTCCTGGAGCTCTGGCAGCCTCGGGGCTGTGCCCATTCCCTGGGGAGCCTGGGCAGTGCCCAGCACCCTCTGAGGGAAGAACCTTTCCTGATATCCACCCTGAACCCCCCTGACACAGCTCCAGCCCTTCCTGGGGTCCTATCCCTGGTCCCAGAGAGCAGAGATTGGAGCTGCCCCTCGGGATGAAGCTTTGGGTTGGGATGAGCTCTGCCCTCAGTCTCCTGCTCTCCAGCTGAACAGACCAAGTGCCCTCAGCTGCTCCTTGCTGTGGCCCCTCCAGACCCTTCCTCCTCCTTGCATTCTTCCTTTGGATACTTTAGATCCTTTTCACATCGAGGTGCCCCAAAACTGCCCCAGCATTGTTACAAGGGGTTGCTTCATTTGGGTCCAGATCAAGATTTCCTCCCCTTTCAGCCAGCACTCAGATGGGAATTCTATTAAAAATCTATAACCGTTGACCAAAATAACCATTATGCTTAAATCAGTGGTCTCAGAATATCTCACCCAGCAGATCTTTATTATATCACACGCTTAACCTGACTTAATGTATTATATAGTACCCATTAGTGGAATAGATTAACTTCAGATGTTCCCTTTTCCACATTAATAATGCAATCAGGAATTTATGCCAGACACTCTCTGCTCTCGACTGCGCAAGGAAGATCTGAAGAAATATGAAAAAAAACCCCCAAAAAACCTCGTGTGCATCTATTGAATAAGAAATGCTTGGTTTTGTAGCATTTTGCGGGAATCAAAGGGGTGGAAAACAAACTATTTGAGTTGTGGAACAACTGCCACGCAGGCAGAGCATAGCGGCTGGTCAAGGTTAAGACTCCTTTATCGTAATGAAAGATCTGTTCCTGTGAGCTTGCCATGGGCAATGTGTTTGTTCATTATGTGGGAAGCCCAGCAAGGCCGGGATCGTTTCATTTGCTGCCTTTTAACTGCTGGTGCTTTTGCAAACGAGCTGATAGGTAATTATAATGCACTCACCACTTAGGCATCTTTATTAGCCTTTGGCAGCACAAAGGCTTTGAGTACGGTGGCCTCAGCAAATCCTTCAGAGTCCAGACTGGAACTCTTTAGCAGCCTCTCGCTGCTGCTTCCCTGGCTGTCGCTTCTAGCTGGGTTTGTTTTGCCGTGAAATGAGAGAAAGGAAGGCAATGGGAACAACTCGCCATCATCTGGATGCAAATACCCAGCGCTGACGGGAGATCTCTTCTCAAAATCAGCTCGCACGGTGAGAAACAAATGCTCAAAATCACCGGCCGAGGTGCGGGATCATTCCCAGCACAAAGAAACCACAGTTAGTTGGTGTGCCTTCTAGGAGCGGAGAGAAAAGGCTGGGTTTGTCACGAAAATCGTTTCTTGGGAATTATTCACTGTATCTTACTCTGGGTACTGGCAAGGCAGGAAGTTTTCCCTGGGAATCAATAATCAAGTGTGGGAATTAGGGGGAAAAATAGGCTTACCTGATACCTCAGAAACACAACAGTTCATTTGAGAACAGGTGAAATGCAGCAGTATCACCCAAGGACTGGGCAGGAAGGCTGCTGCCTTCAGCTTGAAGCATCCTTGGTTATCCTTATTTTCCTTTCACGTGGAAACCACGGTATCCCAGATTTCCCCCTCTGTGTATCAGCTGGGAAGGAGTGGATCTCGCCCATTCCCAAAGGGAATCATAGAACTACAGAACAGCCAGAGCTGGAAGGGACCCACGAGGCTCACGGAGTCCAACTCCTTGCCAGGACACCCCACATACCCCACACAGTCCCGCAGCTCTCGGCATGCACCTGCCCCACGGGGGGTTTGCCCAGGGCTTTGGGCTTGTTTGGGTTCTCCAGGCACTCCCTGAAGTCAATGAACAGTAATCAGGGAGTGATGGGAGTGCTGAGCCGGCAGCCCCGCGGTCATTGGAGGTGCACAGCTGGCACCGAGGCATCCCCGATGCTCCAGGAATTTGGAAATCCACATTAACAGGCTCCTGAAGCAACAATTACTGGAGGAGCTCTTGGCTCTGCCTGTCAGGCCCATCCTGCTGGACTGGGGACTCCCACAGTGGCCTCTCCACAGGGCTGGTGGGACACTGAACAAATGTAATGCATCCACTGGAGGTGTGTAGAGAAAATGCAGGATTGAGATCCTTTCCTTGCCAAGGCCAAACTCTTCCCCCTGGGACTGAGGATCCAAGGAGTGCCTCCACATCTGTGCTTTTAAATCGGATTTCTCTTCATCCCTTCTGGTCGCAGGGATGGAATAACTGTAGGCAGGGCAGGTTTCACACACAGTGTGGCTCCCTACTGATGCCTGAAGCGGCCACCTAAAAACACAGACTAGACAAAAGAGGATGATGTAGTTTAAATGATTATTTTCTTGTGCTTATTATCTACACAGTTGGTAACCTCGATTCGGGTTTGGAACCAAAATTTGCATCTGATTCTAGTCCAAAGGCATCACTCCCACATGCTGGTCAGTGATCTTCCTCCTCATGGCTCAGAGCTCCAGCCTCTGCCCCCTCAGCCCTTGCTTGGAGCTGGCCTGGGCCTCCCCTTCCCTCTGACCACTGCCCTGAGCTGGCAGCAATGAGAAAGGGAGGATTGCTTTGGCAGGCAGAAACCCCTGCCCCATCCTCCAAAAGCAGTCCCCAGACAGGACTGCAGGAGCTCGAGGGGACCCTGTGCTCCCCACTGGAGCAGCGTGGGGCTGGCGCCACGGGAGCTGCTGCCAGGCAGCGTGGGCTGAGCTGCAGAGAGAGCCCCGACCTCCCTCCCCTGCCCTCCTCACCCCACTGGGCAGCCCTGGGGTGCAGGTGAGATGCTGGGTGGTGCCAGCGGTGCTGGGAGCCCCTTTGGCAGCGCTGGGAGAGTCCAGGCATCTGGAGCTGGCATGGCTGGATATGGATAGTGAAAAAGCTCCAGCAGGGAATTTCTTCAGCCCTCTGCAGCATTTTGTGCAAATTATTCAAAACAATGCTACTGTTTTGTAAACTTCTTGCACCTGCAGGTTGTTTTTGCAGTATTGTTATGGCTCTAACTAGGAAAATGTTTAGGAATGGGTGTCTTAGAATTTGGCCAAGCCCCTCAAGGGGTGGATGGCCAGAGGACCAATTACTTGATGCCATTTAACACACTTTTGCGAGCTGACATGTAAAAGCCTTCGGAAAAATTATTAAACGGCTTCCATTTATCCCTGGGCCAGAACTCTGTGTTGTTTCTCTGTCTGTCCTCAATGTCCCCCTGTCAGAGCCCCTGTGGTGACACTGGGGATGGGCTCTGAGGCTCTGCTCTGCCTCTCGTGCCCACCCAGCACACGGCAAACAGCTGGAGAACAGCCCTGGGGGGTGGGAGTCAGAACCAGATCCCTGGCAGCACCAGTCCAGCAGGTAGGGGAGCTGCAGACGCGTTCCCACGGGCTGGAAATGGCCTCCCATCCCCTCCACGTGGCTCCAGGCACAGCCAGCCCCAGGCAGGGAGGGCGTGGGGAGACTCAGGGGTCTGTGCTCGCTTTTCTAAGCAGAAATAAAAAAGGAGGAAAGAAACGTGGAGACAAATCCGTCTGCTGCTGCATTTCCAGCTCAGTGTGGCCCACACACATCTGCCTGTTAATGGGATGGCTGGAGCCACTGACCACTCCCAACACCTCCTGGCAGCTCTGCCCCCACCACAGCTCTGCTTTTATTTCCAGGCCCCACCAGACAGAACCTCTCCAGCAGCACGGGAGAGGCTTAAAAAATAATTGGGCCAAGTGGGAAATGCAGCTGTTGCCTTCCTAGATCTGCCAGGGTCCCATGGGAGCAGGGAGCAGACCCAGCTGGGAGATCCAGAGCTGCCGCCAGCAGTGGGGCAGGGACCCTGCACCCGTGTTGGCCACGGAGCGCCGGGAGAACGGCAGCCACTGCACAACAGCATCTCCCTGACCTCAATTTTCTCCGTGGAGAAAAGAGCAGGTCAAGTGGAAAGTGCTTAAGGAGGAAATTTGTTTCCTTGCAGCCGGGGAGTCGGGAAGATAGGCGGCTACGGCGTGTGCTGGAATAAACCAAATTAATTTTGTGCTGTGTGCCGGCTCGAGGAGCTGAGGGCGAGGCGGGGAAGATAATGGACTTTGATGTTTTACTTGAACTCAACAAAACACCTGGCAAGAAGCAGGGACTCGCTACAACTGGCGGCTCCAAACGCTCCTAACCCAGGCAACTGCTTCCTTTTGTTTTCTTTCTTTCCAGTCTAATCCCGAGCATTAACCGGGGGCTGGTTCATATTTCCCGTGGAATAAAAGGTGCATTGTGAAAGGGAGAGGGAGACAAGAGGCTTTAACAACTCCTTTGCTTCCCCCAACAGCCTTGGGCCATCCATCCCTTGCAAGGCAAAGCCCCAGGTGAGCCCCCGTGCTGAGGGGAGGGCTGTGGGGTGGTGGCACTGCGGGTCAGGAGGATGGGGAGCCCTGAGAGCGGGATTAGAGCCGTGTCTTTCTGACAGATTTCTTCCAAACTTCTTCACCTTCCTGCTGCTGCAACAGAGGCAGGAAGGTGCCTGAATCCTGGGCACCGATATCCTGTTAAAAATGTCACTGTCAACATCAGCAGCTTCCTCTGCTGCCTCATTTTCTGCCTCTCTGTCATCCCTGCCAGCTCTGCGTCAGACCCCAATTTCCCGAGCCACCCTCAGCGTGGATTTCTTTTATTTTGCGGGGGGTCTAGAGACACCTGCCAAGCCTCTCCTTGCTCCTCTTTCCCAGTTTTGGGAGAGGAACAGGCACAAACTCTTCCAAGTCTTCCCATAAATGCAACTTTCAAGTCAGGCTGGAACAAAAGTGACAGCGCTCTCCTAATGCCAGCTGCTAAAAATACATCCTGTGCTTGATAATTGAATGTGAGATGAAAAGTGAGTTTTAAGCAGAAGTAAGAGCTGCCTATTTCTGGCAAATTCCCAACTCCCCCAGCCCCCTGTGGAATGTCATTGCATATCAATATCGTCTGCCTGGAAAAATTTACATTTTGGGGAACTGGCAGGTGTTGCTGAGTAGGGTTTTGGATTTAACTGGAAGAGATTCTGGGCTGCCAGGTACAAAACAACTTCCCCGTGGAGGTGGGGTGCTCCAGCACCAGAGCCCTTTCCTGCTCCTGCTTGTGTGCACTGCAGCCAATGGCAGAACCCCCAGTGCTGCTTTCCATGGATGCCCTCCCACAGTTCCCTTCCTGAGATCCTAAACCCAGCACGCCACAGGGACAGCTTTCCATCCCCCCAAAGCAGGAGGAGGAGGGAGAATCACAGGATTGGGGCTGGAAGGGCCTTACAGCCCATCTCCAACTCCCTGCTGAGGACAGAGACACCTTCCACAACCCCAGGGTGCCCAGAGCTTTTTTCCCTCCTTGGCGTGGGTTTGTCCCTTATCCCCAGGCAGCAGCCCCAGGCAGGGAGCTCCTGGGGCAGGATGTGAGTCTGGGATGCATTCCATTGGAAGGGGCTGCCCAGGGAGGTGTGGGGTCCCCATCCCTGCAGGTGTCCAAGGAACACCTGGATGTGGCACTCAGAGCTCTGGGCTGGGTGACGAGGTGGGACATTGAGCAAAAATTGGACTCGATGGCCCTGGAGGCCTTCCCCAACCTAAATGATTGTATTCCATGGGAAACTAACAAATTCCCAAGCAAGGACATGCTCCCATTTTCCGTTGCCAAACCCAGGCATTCTGGAACATTCATAGGAATTGGTGGCTCTATAAGAAGGGCTTTTGGGATACTTTGATGGTTACTTCCGGGATGACTTCCCAGATAACTTCCCTGATAACTTCCAGGCTAATTTCCCATCGTTATTTACACATCTGCAGATCAAGAAAATGCAGATGTGTAAATAATTAATTTATTCTGGTAAAACTTTTATTAACCCCAGCCTGGTTTGATCCAATTGACCAGCTCATTCCAATGCATGGATACACCTGTGTGGTTGGAACTGGGAAGGGGGAGCTCATTGGCTTTATCTTTCCTCCCACATCAGGGTTTTGCAGCCGAGCAATGAAATGCAGCCCCACAAAGGCTCTGGATTAGGTAATGCCTTAAATTTGCATTTTATGTGCTAAAAATAGGGGATTTTCTTCCATTTCCTTCACGTTGATGGTTGGAATGTGATGAAATGGCAAAGCAGAAGCTGGTCCTGAGATGTGTCCTCACTGAAGTGAGCAGGGTTGAGTGTCACAGGAGCCCCAGAGGGGTGGGTGGCAGGAAGGGTGACAGGGTTCCCCGCCATGAACCTCCTGGGGACAGTTCTCTTTGCTTTTTGATGCCTGCAAGGTCTGTGCAGGTGTTGGGAGGACAGGACCTCACCTGTGACTCAGAGAAAGAGCCTTTTCTCCCTGTCTTGTGTTATGGAGCTTTTGGGGTCTGGAGGCCAAGAGAGGGATTTCTGTGCTGATCCCAACCCCGTGCTGAGCTGATCCCCAGCGTGGGCAGCAGGGAAGGGATTGGGATTCTGCCCCTCGGCCCCCTCAGGTGAGACCCCACCTGCAGAGCTGCCCCAGCCCTGCCGCCCAGCACAGGGAGGACGTGGAGCTGCTGGAGAGAGCCCAGAGGAGGCACCAGGATGAGCAGAGGGATGGAGCAGCTCTGCTGGGAGGAAAGGCTGGGAGAGCTGGGATTGTTCAGCCTGGAGAGGAGAAAGCTCCAGGGAGACCTTATGGAGGGCTTTCAATATATAAAAGAGGCTTTCAAGGAAGATGAAGATACTTTTTACCAAGACCTGTAGTGCCAGGCCAAGGGGGAATGGCTTCCCAGTGCCAGAGGGCAGGGATAGATGGGATATGGGGAAGGAATTGTTCCCTGTGAGGGTGGGGAGGCCCTGGCACAGGGTGCCCAGAGAAGCTGTGGCTGCCCCTGGATCCCTGGCAATGTCCAGGGCCAGGGGGGATGGGGCTTGGAGCACCCTGGGACAGTGGAAGGTGTCCCTGCCCATGGCAGAGGGTGGCATGGGATGGGGTTTAAGGTCCCTTCCTACCCAAACCCTTCTGTGATTCTAAGTCTGTAATTAATGGGATATCAAATTCTGATTTAAAGGTGGTGGCACTTACTCTCCTAAGTCACTTTTGCCCATGGGTGCATCCCAAGTGAGCCGTGAGGGATGAGCCTGGTTTGGGTGTTGCCCTCAGCCAGGCTGGAGTCCCTTCCCCTTGGCTGTGTGACTGCTGCAATGATTTCGGAAGCTGCTACAGCTCTGCCTTCTACACCATAAATCCTTGGAGCAGTTCATCCAGCTGAACCTTAAAGCTGCCTGCTTCTCTTTATGGAGATCTCTCACATTTTTCATTGCCTTTGCATCAGACCTTGTCAGTCCCACTCTCCTGCCAGAACACAAAGTGCCAGGAAAAACCCAATCTCTTTGGAGCTGACGTTCAATTATGGCAAATAAATGTGTCACTTCAACACAGTGTCAGTGTCCCCTGCTCCAGTGTGCTGGACAGAGGTACTGTCCGAAAAAGGGACTGCCCAGCTGACCTCCACTGCTATCCATAAGCTTGTTGGAATCAAAGTCAATCCGCCTTTCCCTGGGGATTTCTATTTCTTTCACACAAAGGTTTGATGTGGTTTCACCTTAGTGCCTGTCATGGAATCCCAGGATGGTTTGGGTGGGAAAGGAGCTCAAAGCCCACCCAGTGCCACCCCTGCCCTGGCAGGGACACCTTCTACTGTCCCAGGCTGCTCCCAGCCCCAATTTCCAGCCGGGCCTTGGGCACTGCCAGGGATCCAGGGGCAGCCACAGCTGCTCTGGGCACCCTGTGCCAGGGCCTGCCCTCCCTCACAGCCCAGATCTGTCTGAATCCAGTTCCATGGGTTAAAAAAAACTCCAGCACAATCCTAGAGCCTCCCTGATGAGGCCCAGAGGACATTTAATATGATGCTGGAGGTAAAAGCAGAGCGGAGGTGTCTTCCCAGGACCTCACTGCAGGACCAGGTGGCAGCAGCAGCATCGGGAGGTCACCCATCCTTTTCATCTCTCTGTTTGCTGGATCAGTTTCTATCCTGAAGGTTCTTATCCAGTGCAATCCTCCAAGGACTCCCTATTTGTTCTCCTGTTAGCAGTGTGTGGTGTTGTGCTTGTAAACACCCACCTGTGGCCTCTCCCAAACAGCAGCTTGGGCACGCTGGGAGCAGGAGGGGGGCTCTGCTTGTGGATGCAGAGCCCAGTGTCTCTGCACAGAGCCAGGTAATGAGAAAGGAAATGGATCTCTCCCTCTGGAAAGAAATGCCTTGAAAATCTTCTCTGCAGCTGCCTGAGTGAGGTGGTGTGTGCATTATTTCCAGAGTTTCTATCCGTGGTGGAGGCAGCACAGCAGCCTCTGGCTGATCACACAGGGCACCAGGGAGATTTGTTCGGGGAGTCTGAAGGTTCAGCGATTATTTAATAAAGAAGAGGAGACTCAGTGCTGGCAACTCAGGCTCTGAGCTGGGAATCCTGAGCAGAAAAAGAAATTGTCTAAACAATTCTGAGGGAGATGTGCAATTCTGAGCAGCTGTGGCTGCCCCTGGATCCCTGGCAGTGCCCAAGACCAGGTTGGACATGGGGCTTGGAGCACCCTGGGACAGTGGGAGGTGTCCCTGCCATGGCAGGGGGTGGAACTGGGTGGGCTTTAAGCTCCTTTCCAACCCCAACCATTCCATGATTCCATGACTCTAAACATGAAGCAGCATCACACCTCTCTGAGCTGCTGGGACTGAACCAGCACCAAGCCACTGAAATGTGAGTTTGTGCTCCCTGTGTGGTGAGCAGAGCTGGCCCTGGGGGTTGCAGTGGAGAGCCTTTCAGGGGTTTGGTGATGCTTGAGAGGCTGATCAGCAATCAGGCAGACAAGTTGCACCGAGAGCTGGGAGCATCAGTCCCAGTGTGACTGCAGCAGATAAGGGCGAGCACGAGCAGAGCGTGGTGGTGGCATTTCACCCTTGGTTAACAAAGCATTCCCTGCCTCCGGGCCTCAGACACACTGAGAGCACATCCCTCCCCTCCCAGAGCTGCTGGGTCAGGCTGCACAGCCCTGGGCTGCAGAAAGGCTTCGAGTGTGTCACACCAGGTGGAGTGTCACAGCTGGGAGCTGGAGTGTCACTGCTGGTGCAGGGAATTCTGTGCTTGGGATCTGGCGGGATGGCTGCAATGCTCAGCACTGGAATTCCAAAGAAAAGGAGGCTCAGGGGGGACCTTGTGGCTCTGCACAGCTCCCTGACAGGAGGGGGCAGCCGGGGGGTCGGGCTCTGCTCCCAGGGAACAGGGACAGGATGAGAAAGAACAGCCCCAAGCTGTGCCAGGGGAGGCTCAGGCTGGACATCAGGGAAAATTTCTTCCCTAAAAGAGTGCCCAGACATTCTGCCCAGGGCAGCAGTGGAGGCAAGCATGGAGCTAATAACACCAAGGCTGGGATTCCAGAACAGACCATTCCCCAAAGGGTTGGGCTCGGTGATCCTGGTGGGTCCCTTCCCACTCATTCTTTCTGTGAAATCCGTGGCTGGGAATTGTGTGAAGTGTTCAGCAAACTCGTGGGTGTGGCGCTTGGGGCTGTGGTTCAGCGGTGAGCAAAGAAGCACCGGGCTCTCAGATCTTGGGAGGTGATTCCCAACATTCCTGCAGAAGTGCCTGAACGCTCTCTCCCTCCTAAACCAGCAGCTCTGGGACGTGGCGTGGACACACCGAGGAGTCCTTCCCTCCTCAGGGAGAAGGGAATATCAGCTCTGGTGATTCCTGCCTGCTTCCCAACCCCAGCCCTCGGGATCAGGACAGGCCTTCCTCTCACAGAGGAATGGCTGGGACCAAGCCCTATCCAGCTGTGTGACCCCTTTGCAGTGGGTCTGAGCTGCAGTGTTCCCAGGAAGCACAGCACACATTCCCCATGGGAGCTGCAGTGTTCCCAGGAAGCACAGCACACATTCCCCATGGGAGCTGCAGTGTTCCCAGGAAGCACAGCACACATTCCCCATGGGAGCTGCAGTGTTCCCAGGAAGCACAGCACACATTCCCCATGGGAGCTGCATTGTGCTCAGGAAGCACAGCACACATTCCCTGTGTTCCAGCCCTCTGGGTGATGGATGCCTCTCACGGTGCCATCAGATAGAAATGTGCTGCTGTTGATCCTCTGGGCTTGGCTTTCTCTTACAACCCCCAAACATCTCCTTTTCCTCAGGCTCCCCCGGAGCTGTTCCCCTGAGGCCTCAGAATGGGAACTGTCCCCAGGAATCTCACTGGAAGGAAATCCATGCAGGTTCCCTGTTTGCTTCCTACCCTGTTTAGAGTCAAAATCCTAGAATTCCTCTCTAAAAAAATAATTCCCCTCCTTTGTCAGCCTCCTCCCCAGACAAACACGTGAGCAAATGGCAGGGATGTGTCTGGGAGCGTATTGGAATTTGCTGGGATTTGCTGAGCATTCTGCTTCTGATGGCAATTAGCATAATCTGCCTCCTGTCTCCTGCACAGCAATGATTGCTGAGAAATGTGTCCTCTCAAGATTTTTTTTTAATCCTAAAAAGCAAGTGGAGCACTGGCACATTTATGGCTCCCTGCTGAGCTCCTCACTGTTTAGGTCGGGATAAGGACTCTTTCCCTCTTGGAGTGGTGTGTGCAGTCCCGTGCAGGAATCTGGGCTCTGTGCCAGCTCTCTGGAATGACCTGGAGGGGAGGAAGAGCAGATTTTCAGGAGCAGCAATCACTGGTTCATGCAGGATCCTGCCCCTGGCAGAGGTAAAACCCCATTCCCGGTGCTCCCAAGGCTGGGTCTTTCACTGGGAGCCGTGCCTGTGGCACCACAAAAGCCACACTTCTGGTGATGACTTTTCCTGGTCTCAAAATCAAGAGTCAAACACGGTTAGAAGGGAAAAAGGGATTTTCCCTTGGGATTTATTTTAAGGATACTGAGGTGCACCACGTCCAGGTCAAATGCCCCTCCATGCACCCCACAGTGCCCAGCCACCAAAGATCTGGGATCATATTGTGGGTGTCACTAATTAGCACATCTAGCAAAGATTCCCCAATGAGAGGGTCCAGTGAGCCCCCTCCCCAGGGAACCTTCCCCTGGATGGTTCTGTCTCAGGTTACAAAATGTGTTCTGGAGAGGCCCTTGGGCTCTGGGCACACTGATCCCTCACTGAGAAGCTTCTCAAATGTTCAGTGTCCCAGCTTGACAAACAAGTCCAGGAATGTGGGCAAAAAGCACCAAGAATACAGAAAGTGTAAAAAAGTATAACAGGGGCATAAAAGAAAAGATGCTTCCTCTCCCACCCCACGTCTGCCTCGTCCACTTAGGCTGCAAATTCACTGGAGCCAGCGTTCCAGCTCCTGGGAGCACGCAGCCCCTTCCACCACGCTGCTCCGTGTTATTTGCTGGCTCCCAGCGTGCCAGCACAAGGAATAACTAATGCAGCCTGGTTTGGTTGGTTATTTGGTCCCCCGAGTTGGTTATTTGGTTGGTTATTTGGTCCCCCCCAAATCACCTGCGAGTGAGAGCACTTGGGAATCGTCCCTACGGTGTGTGGAGCAGCTGGGAAGTCAAACTCTGAGGAAAGGCTGAGCACAGACCCTGCCAGTGCCCACAGGGGAATATTCCAGCTGCTCTGGGTGGCCTCACCCTGCTTTTAAAATCCCAGAATGGTTTGGATTGGAAGGGATCTTAAAAACCACCCCGTCCCACCCTCTGACACGGACAGGGACACCTTCCACTATCCCAGGCTGCTCCAAGCCCCATCTAACCTGGCCTTGGACACTGCCAGGGATCCAGGGGCAGCCACAGCTTCTCTGGGCACCCTGTGCCAGGGCCTGCCCACCCTCACAGCCAAGAATTCCTTCCCAATATCCCACCTGACTCTGCCCTCTGGCAATTTGAAGCCATTCCACTTGTTCTGTTCCTCCAGAGCCTTGTCTAAAATCCCTCTCCAACTCTCTTGGAGCCCCTTCAGGCACTGGAAGGCGCTCTGAGGTCTCCCCAGAGCTTCCTCTTCTCCAGGCTGAAACCTTCTCTGGTGGGGCAGAAAAGCTGCTGGACACAGCAGAGCTGGTGATAACAGCTAATGGCCCACAGCTGGTGGTAATAGAATACTTAAATACATCTCTTTTTAATCTAGGACAAGCCACCACACCTCGGGTCCCAAAGCAGCCACCTCGTCTGTCACTGGCAGCACGACCCAGGTCCCCTTGCCCGCAGCCAGGTGGGGCATCAATGGGACAATGAGGTGGCCAGGCAGGCGCCAGCTGCGCCTCTGATTTGCAGCTCCCGCTGGAAACCCCTGCCAGGCTTTATAAAATAAAAGCTAATAAGAATCATAACAATTTTGCTTTCTCTCCATAGCCTGCAGCAAGCCAGGCACAACGTGGGAATTGAGGAAGAAAGGCCATCAACTTCCCGTGGCTCCCCTCCTACCACCTTCCTTCTCTTGCTCCAAATTGTTTTGAAAACATTGCTCTTCCCTTGCCTTTTTCATTTCTGCAATGAAGTCATCAAACAAGATGACAGGGACTTTCTGAGACTCCAATCAATCAGCAAGTTTCTCTTTTCCTTCTTCTACTCAAGCAGGAAATAGGGGAATAAATTTTCTGGGAGTCCAAGGGAGGGGAAAGGGGCAAGGGGTGGCTTGGCTCCAGCATGGGGAGGTGCAGGAGAACAGATGGAGCTTCTCTACCTCATCCAGCCCATCAAAAATAAATAACCCCTTTCCATGTGTTTGTCCTGCTGTGAGAAGCTCCAGCAGGTCCTGAGGGTTTTCCACTGTCCACTGGAAAGTGAAAGAGACATTCCAAGTGTATCCCATCCTCTGCCCTGGTTTGGCTTGGAAGGGAGTCGTGGTTTCTCCAGAGGTCTTTTCCCCCACTCTGGATGGATATTCCACTTTCAGTACTAAAAATCATGTTCAAATCATGCCAGGTTCAAGCTCAAATCATGGAATCACCGACGCATGGAATCTCCTGAGCTGGAAGGGATCCCCAAGGATCAGAGTCCAACCCCAGGCTCTGCACAGACACCCCACCAACCCCACCCTGGGCATCCCTGGCAGCGCTGCCCAAACGCTCCTGGAGCTCTGGCAGCCTCGGGGCTGTGCCCATTCCCTGGGGAGCCTGGGCAGTGCCCAGCACCCTCTGGGGGAAGAACCTTTCCTTGATACCCAACCTAAACACCCCTGACACAGCTCCAGCCATCCCCTGGGTCCTACCCCAGGTCCCAGAGAGCAGAGATTGGAGCTGCCCCTTCGCTGCCCCTCAGGAGGAAGCTGCAGACAGGGAAAAGCTCTTCCTGCAGTCTCCTCATGTATTGAGTGGAGATGACTGAAGGTAATGGAAAGAGCTCATCCAGCAGGATCACCCCCTGCAATTTCTTCTGGGTTTAGGCAGAATAAAACTAATCATAGGGGTTGTCTCAGCACAGGCCAGGGCTGCTCTGGGGATAGACTGGCACTTCAGATTTACCAGGCTACAATGGAATAATGGCTGGCTAGTGGAATTTTCAGCACACAGGGGCAGGAGCAGCCGTTGTCATTTTTTTTATGATGAGTTTTATGCTGGTGCCTTCACTATTCCTCTTCTCTGTTCAGCGGGGACAGGCCCTGCATGGGAAGCGTGGAATCTGTGACTGCATCCCATTCCTCCAAAGGCATTGGAATGTGGGCAGAGAGGAGTCATTTGCTTGTACATTATGCACAGAAAGTGCTGACCCAGTAGCACAAAAGAAAAGAAAAAATCCCCGTCAGGAGCCAACAGGTTTTACCGGAAAACCATTGGGTTTCAACAAGAAGATTTAGGGTTTGGAATGAAACCTTGACAGTTTGCCCAAGAATTATTTCTTCATTTTACAGCGTTCTCTGTTGAAATGTGTGTGTTCTCCTCTTCCAGAAAAAGCAAGGGAATGAAAGGAAAAATGACGACACTGACCGAGCTCCTTCAGTGCATTCCTGGCGGCAACTTATTTTAGGGAAGAATTATCTCAGCTTTACTTTAATGAGTATCAATCAGGTCGGTAAGTAACACAGCTTTTCTTGTGAGGCTTTAAGTCCTTTAAAGATGAGGGTGTTTATTAGGGAGCCTTCACCAAGGTTTTATGTCTTGCCTGTAAAGAGGCACAGCTGTGGCCAAAACATTATCTCAAGTAGAACCAAATGTTGGCTCCGTTTATTGGTGTTTATAATGGATTCCCACACAGGCAGAGACCTTAATTTGGTCCTTTTTGGGCTGGGGGTGCAAGGAGGGCAGTCATGGAATGCCTCTCTGAGCAATGAAGGCTCTTTCAGAGCAGGACCTGGCGAGTGGCAGAGGTTTGCTGATGGCTGGGACCCTCTGGAAGGGGCCACGGAGAATCCGTGACAGGGATTACCAGGGGGGACAGTATTTGTGAAGAGGGAGGCTTGGAGGGCTTGGGGGCACCAGGAGCACAATTCCAGGGCACACAGGGTTAGGGATTTTCCTTTTCCCCTGGGAGTGCAGGCAGCACAGATCCTTAGGTTTAAGTTTTGTGCCGAACCTTTGGGATTGCTCAGAGATTTGAGCTTGGAGAGCGAGAGCCTCGCTGCTCTTTGTCTGTCCCCCAGGCAGGCTGAGGCTGCCATCAAGGTCACCAGCTCACCCTGGGTCACAGCCATGTGTCCTTGCCCCTTGGGTGCCGAGTTTTTCCATGGATGAGCTGCAAGGGTGCCCTGGGACAGGAACAGCTCATTCCCCCAGCGCTGCAGATTTTGTCTGATCCCGGTGGGACGAGGACACGGCGCTGGCTCCACTCAGTCCCCGGTGACAGCCACCAGCCCCAGACAGCATCAGGACGTGCTGATCCCTTTCTGTGCAGCAGCGCCAGCCCTGAGTCCGAGTTTGGTGTTAATATGGAAATATGGATAAGAGCTTATGCTGTGACAATGATTTACTGCCTTGGTAACTGCACCTGATAACACAAATTTATCTCGGTCTCTCCATTTCAATTATATTTTTTCTAATGTGTGTTTTGAAATACAGGTTCCCTCGGTCACAGGAATTTATGGGAGCAGCTGTGTGGCTGGGAGAATTCAAATCAACACAGGAACCATTCTTTGCCTCATGCTCCAGTGTCTCCTTATGTGTGTTACACCTGCTGTATAATGCATGTCTTCACAAACTCTGCTCAAAACACAGAAAAAGAGGAGGCAGGCACAGGCAGCATCACTGGGATTTGGTGGGCATCATTCCCAAATGACCTGCTGGAGCACAGCAGCTGGATATCCCAAGGTTTGCATTCTGGGTGGGGGATATTTGCCCGTGGCCCGATGCGGCTGAATTCTCAGGAGGTGCTGAGATGCCAGGTCTCTGCTCCCCACTCTGCCAGAGGGGCTGGCAGCCACTCAGAGAGCAAGAGTTATCCCTCCTCCCTTTGAGACAGCTTGGAAAAGACTCAGCAAGGGAGCGTGCATCCATGGAAAACACACATTGGGCAAGGGCTCTCCCTGTGTTTCCAGCACTGCTCCGGGAGGAAGCACTGATGGCTTGTTCCCTTGGGGTGGATGAAGCAGCAGGAATCTGAGTGGCAGCACTTTGCCTTCCCAGAAGGGTTTGGCCCCAAAATAGGGGAGGAACCCCCTGTGGGCTCTTGGTGCCTTCCTGGTGCACCAGGCTGGGCCCAAGCACTGGGATAAGCAGCACTTAATCTCTGATCGATGCTCTGGGCAGGAACCCAGCCCAGGCAGCTGCAGCAGCCACTGATCTGCTCCTGCCACCAGCAGGGACCGAGGAACTTCTCAGCTTCCCTGGAATCCCAGCTCGTGCTGGTGGGTGGGATGCTGGACGTGAGAGAGCAGATCTGACCCTGGAGCTGGAGCAAATGCCAGCACTGCATTTGCCATTTGCATTGGTCCCTAAATAAAAAAATGCTGGAATTTCGCTAGGACTTGTCAATAATCCAGCTGCTCACACTTAGCAGCTGATAGCTGCCATCACTCTTAGTCACCCTCCGAATTCCTCCAGGAGAAATGGGGCCATCACTGCTCTGAGGCTGCTGCTGCTCTTTTCCCTGGCTGGGAAGAGGAGCAGCTCTTCCCAATGCTCTGGGAATGGCAGGTGTGTGGGAGCAGATGTCAGGAACTGGCAGGGCTGGTTGTCTGGAACGAGATATCCCACCACAGCTTCTGCTGAGGGGTGGACAGATGTCTTCCAGCAGATGGACGACAGATCTTTCCTTCTGCAAACCCAAACGCATCTCCATCACTCATGTGTGGATCCCACATATTTTATCTGGCACCGTGGCCCAACGGTGGTAAATACAGACATTGCTGGGCTTCTGGTATTCCTGGGATTTCTTTCTCCTGGGAGCTGGGCTGTCTCCTGGATGTGGCCACTGGAAATCCTGCACAAGTGTTCAGGGACTCAACAGCAAGGACTGGGAGACTCCTGGCCAGCTTTTGTCAGTGGTGATCCTAAGGTCATCCTAAGGTGATGAGCATCTTTTGGAGCGTTGAGCCTTCCAGGAATGGCAGTGCAGGACATGGGAAGCAGATTCCCACAGCCTTGCTCTCATTGTCCTGTCTGGGTGTGGAGCTGCTTTCTCTCCCTGAAGAGAACGTGGCTGACACTACCCCAGCTCTGAGACCACACTCTGCATGACACCTCAAAATCCAGCGTTGTTCCAGCAAGGCCATTCCCAGAGCCAGGATGTGGACACCAGAGAGTTGGGATGTCCTGCAGTCCCCGAGACCCTTCACAGCCTCGGGTCTTCTGAAGTGTTCAAAAATGACATAACGTGGCACTTGCTGGTCTGGTTTTGTGGGCATGGGGATATCCACTTGCAGGTTGGGTTTGAAGATCTTGGAGATCTTTCCCAACTTCAATGGTTCCCTGATTCTGTGACTCCCTGCCTTCCAAGGGCTGCCAGAGCAGGCAGCACTTAGAGAAATCTGCATTTATGAAAGGCCACAGTTCACATGTTTTGTTTTTTTTTTTCTTTGGAAGTTTCTCAGAGAGCAGAGCTGAGGAGGGATCACCTCCTTCTGCACAGGTCTGGTATGTCCCTGGAATGTCAGATGTTCTCCCTGGTACTGGAGATGAAAAAGGCAGTGCTCCCCAGGCAATGTGAGATTCCAAATTCTGCTCAGGAGAGCTCTGATGGACATCAGGAAAGAACAGGAGGCATCATTTCCGTGTCTGTAAAACCCAGAGTAAATGGGCTGGAACCCCGGAGCAGAGGGAAAGTGGAGAGCCACTAAAAGATGTTCCAGTTGTTTTTTCCTCCCTGCCCAGGAAAAATGAGGTCATTATTGAAAAATACTGTGTTCCTGCTTAAAAATCCCACCTTTCCTTTGTCTGTACCTGTCACATCTCCGACAGTCACATGTAGTGGTGGGAGTGATCCCTGTGCGGGCTGAGATCTGTCCAGTCTCTGGGAATATTTGGATGGATGGAATTAGAAAAAATGAAGACGTCACCATCATCATCACCATCATCATCACCATCATCATCACCATCATCATCATCACTATTCCTGCTGCTGGTAGCACCATCATCCTGTAAAAACACCACCCTCTCCAAGCCTGAGTGAGGAGCCCCACGTGTGAATTCCAGCTGTTTTCGGGAGCTGCTGAGCTGTGTCAGTGCCCGGCGAGCCCCGGTTCCACCCAGCCGAGCAGGGGCAATAAAGGAGCCACAGCTGGCTGCTCTCTCCAGGCAGGGTCCATTCCAAGCGTGTCCCTGCAGATATTTATCATTTGCACAAAGGTACAGAGAGGAACTTTTGTTCCTTGAGGATGGAGAGTCTGGGAAGGTGCTCTCAGCCCAAGGTACTCTTGGTCCTCCCCTGCATGGAGGGATTGAGGTGAAGGATCTGCTGGCAGAGGAGAGATCCTGGGCTGTAATTCCCTCTCCAGGGATATTTGCTTTGTTTTATTCTGTGGATTTTGTGAAATGCTTGTTATCCAGTTTAGAAACACTCAGATTTTTTTCTTCTGAGCGCTCCTAAGCCATGGAATCATCGGGGAGAAACTTTTCCCTTTCCCTCCTCTAATTACGGTGACTTCGTCACTCCATGCTCGCCTGCCTTGAGCCTGGAGACTGAGCCATGATCCCTCTCTTTCCCAGCAGCTTCCTCCAAAATTCATCTGTGTTTGGGCATCCTCAGGGAGGCAGAAGACACAGCTTAGCCTGAGGGAGGCCCTAAACCTGCATCTCCCCTTTCCCAGCGAGGACAGGCAGAAACTGTGGCTGCTCTTCCTCTTCACTCCGTTTGAATAGAAAATTCCTCCCAGGGAGGTGAAGGGATACAGGCAGGAAGTGACCACGGAGTTGGCCAGCCCCAAAAGCCTTTTGGACATTCCTGGGGTGCTCCTGGTCCCTAAACTCCACTCAAGTTCCCCTGAGGGTGTTTGTGTCCTGTGGGGATGTGGAGAAAGAAGAAAGAGTCCCCAGTGAGTCCAGGTCACCTTCACTGGGACATGAGACCCGGAGCTGCCTGTGGGAATGGCCCTTCCCAAAGCTCCAGAGGCTGATGGGGTAATTTGGAGGAAAACCCCACACTGGGATTCAGGTCTGAGAGACAGGGAGAGGGTCTGTGGTGCTCCCCCATCACACATGGGGGTGGTACCAGAAAAAGGCAGGATCTCGGCTCGCCTGCAGTGGGAATTGTGGGGACACCACAGGGAGAGAGAGCAATTTGAATATAAACCCCACCTGACTGCCAATGAATCCAGATTGTGTTCTCTCTTTCCCCTCTCAGTCAGGAAAAAAGCTGAAACTGGTCTAAAAAAATACAAGAGTCTTTATAGTAGGAAAAAAAAAAAGGTGGAAAAGGCTCAGGGTGAGGGTGAGGGTGATATTTGGGGCACATTTGGGAAAAAAATGCAGCTTTAAATTCTGAAAAAATCCCTTTAGCTGACTGTAAACAGGTCAGAGTTTCCAGCTGTAATGAGGTTGGAAGTTTAGTGTCGTCCCAGCTCTGGGCCCTGGTTTTGGGGGCTTTTTCAGGGGGTGACAGCGGGTGGGAGACACGACTTCCTCAGGAACAGGTGCAGCGGTGACAATCCCTTTCTTAAGTGCTGTGCTGTACTTCATCCCTCCTCCCATCCCATAATGACAGTGGGAGGGGGGAAGGAAGAGAGGGCTTTGCTTGTGTCTGAATTCCATCCTCCAGGGATGGGAGTGAGGCTGCACTCCTCCTTCAGTGCAGTGGTGGTGGGGCAGAGCTCCTGGCTTATGGACCAGGTTCAATTATTCCCTGTGAAGAACCATTCCCAATATCTACCTGGAGCCACAACCCCTGTGGGAACGGGCTGTGGACAGTCATCAAAGCCCACCTTAACTCCATAAACATCACAAAACTCCTTTAAATCCAGGCTTTTCTACCAGATGCCAGTGCCCTCTGGATCCATCCCTGCTCCGATGGATCCCTGTGTCTCTCTGGGTGTGAACACAGGGTGGGTTAGGGGTAGGAGAGCTGGCTGCCAGCAATGAGAAGCTCCCAGAGATCCCCAGGAGCATCAGGAGGCTCAGGGGGGACCTTGTGGCTCTGCACAGCTCCCTGACAGGAGGGGACAGCCAGGGGGAATCGGGCTCTGCTCCCAGGGAACAGGGACAGGAGGAGAGGGAATGGCCTCAGGCTGGGCCAGGGAAGGCTCAGATTGGACAGCAGCAGGAATTTCCCCATGGAAAGGGTGGGCAGGCATGGGAAGAGGCTGCCCAGAGAGGTGCTGGAGTCCCCATCCCTGGAGGTGTCCAAGGATCAACTGGATGTGTCTGGGTGACAAGCTGGGCGTTGGTTGTGGGTTGGACTCCATGACCCTTTTCCAACCTTAACCATTCCATGACTCCACGAGCAGCAGAAAAGCTTCATTTACTCCCTTTCATGCCTCCTTTTTACCCTTCCTGGGGTAAAAGGCTGCCTTTTCCTCTCCCTGTTGAAAGCACCCTGTATTTTCCCAGCAAACAGAAGTAGCTGGAGTTCCTGTTTTCATGGCAGCAGGAGCTGTGCTGCTAAACAAACACGGAGAAAGCCAAAACTTCCTGCCACTTCACATGTTTGTGTTTTGAAAACCAAGCTATTTATTTAGACAAACTGGAAAATATAACCACAAATAACCCCTAAAGTGTGCTGCTCACTCGCAGCGAGTTAACTGAAACCAGAAGAGGGAGAATTTGTTTACCCACAGATTTTCCTTCCCTCTTCAGGAAAATTCTTTCCCCTTTCCAGCCCCTTGGGTTTGTCCCATCGTAGCACCCAGCGCTCCTCCAAGAGCTGGGAGGAGCTGCAGGAGGGGGAGCACAGGAATTCCATGACTTGCATGGATCCAAGACCTATGGAAACGCCATCCCCTGGAGCGGGTGCTCCAGTTTTGGGCACCTGGAGAAGGCACCAAATGAAATCTCAGCCCCAAAACTCCGCGTTTGACCTTGAAAAGCGAAGGCATTATCCCACAGCTCCGCGTGCTCCGTCCTGCTCCCAGTCCTCTGGCTGCCCAAGGACAACATTATCACGTTGGCAAAGTCAGTGGGGATGGCTCAGGACAGGCTCCTTCCCCGCGGCTCCGTCCGTCGCAGGAACTTTATCTCCAGATTGCGCTCTGCCGGCAGAACAGAGGGGGAAGGGGAGGGGAGGGCTCCTACCTGACTCGAGAGACAATGACCTGCTCCAGGGGAATGTTAAAGAGCTCAGGGAATGCGAAGGCTCCATTTCCAAGCCCTGCTCCCGGGTTTGGAAGGCAGCCTGGAAAGGTGTGTGCACCCCTGGGCTGGTACCCGCACTGTTGCCGCGGCAACGAGCAGAGGGGATGCAGCTGCCGCCATCGTTCTCCTCTGCCCTTCCCCCTCCCTCCCAAAAGTCACCTCCCCTGGAATTTGAAATGACACCCCTCCATCCCCTGGGAGTGCCTTTCCTTCCCGAGCTGCACCTCTGCCTTTGCTTCAGAGAGGGAGATGAGCGAGGGGGAGATGGGGAGGTGATGGAAAGTGGAAAACTGGGCTGTGCTCAGGGCTCAGCCTGCACCGAGAGCTTTTCCTTCATCCCCTGCGCTGCTGAATTAACTTTGCACTAATGTAGGCTGCTGTGGAGGCTCTGGGGCACAGAGCTACTCGGGGCTGCAGTGCAGCAGCAGTCCACGGAGGAGGGCAGCCCATGGCACAGCTCAGGGGACCCAGAGGATCAGCCTGGGTCGTCTTCAAGGCTGCACTGGGTGTGGAACAGGATTTGGGGGTTGCAAAACACCTCACAGCTTTGGCATTTCCTCTGTGCTGGCTTAGCAGGGCTTTCAAAAGCTTTCACATAAAACAGGAGGTGGAGAAGCACCTCAGGGAAAGCCCCTGCCCGGAGAAGCCGTGTGGAGGCTCCAGCTGATTGTTTAACTTGGAACCAGGCTTGAGTGTGAAGGATCCCACATCAGTGCCTTCCATCCCATCTCCAGGGTCAGGAGCTTTCCTCATCCTCCTCCCCCCTGCCCCCCCACCATGTTTAATTGTGTGGAGAAGGCAGATGAGGCTTGGAGAAGTAGCTGTGTCTTCCTGTGCCTCAGGCAGCAGGGGCTGAGTCTGGCTTTCCCATTATCCCTCCAGCATTCCCCAGTCTGTCTCTCCCTCATCTCTGTCACACGGGCTTTGGGAAACCTGCAGATTGAAATGAGGAGTTTCTCTAGCAAATCTACATTTTCAGGCCAAAGTTTAAAAATTCCCTGTCTCTGGACCCTGAGGTGTCCACAACCTCCTCCCACCCCCCTGAGCAGCCCCGGGGAACCTCTCACTGCTCCAGGAAAGGTCTCCATGGTGGTTTCCACAGCTCTCCTGCACACCAGCACAAAGCTTCCTCCTGCTGCGCCCAGGGATTTCAGGGCCAACTGAAGGGTCTCAGGTGGACCTTGGGGCTCTTATTCCCCACACAGGGGAGTGGGAAGGATTTTCCTTCAGCTTGGTGCTCAACCACATGGTTAATTCAAAGCATATGCTGTGATTGTACCTGGGCTCGTGCTGGAAGTGAGCCTCACGTGCTGGAGGTGAACTGGGCCTTTCCGAGGCTGCAGACCCAGGAATGTCCCTGCTCTTGGGTGTCCTCACCTTTGCCAAGAACATTCACTTCTGCAGATGATTACACAACACCCCAGTGCAGACGAACCCAGCTGCTTTCCTTGCAGCAAATGCTCTCCCAGAGCTATCATAGAATCGTGGAATGAGGTGGAAGGGACCTTAAAAATCACCTTTTTCCACCCCCTGCCATGGGCAGGGACACCTTCCACTATCCCAGGGTGCTCCAAGCCCTGTTCATCCTGGCCTTGGGCACTGCCAGGGATCCAGGGGCAGCCACAGCTGCTCTGGGCCAGGGCCTCCCAACTCTCACAGAGAAGGATTTCTTCCCAATATCCATTTAAATGTGCTGTCTCTCAGTTCCCCCTTGGAGAACCTTGGAGAACCCCCTCATTCCCCCTTGTCCCATCACTGCAATTCCTTGCAAACCACTCCTCTCCAGAGGCCCCTTTCTGGCACTGAATCCCAACAGTGTTGTTCCCACTTACCCAATCTCTCCCCCTGGGTACCATGTTGCCCGTGAGCCCCACAGATCACTGCTCTTCCCCCATCACCAGCGTTTTCCTTCCTTCAGTCTCATCCCAGCAGGAACGAGCCCCTCCCCTGGCTCATGGCAGAGCCCCCGGGCTGCAGGGAGCGGGTGGGGCGGGCAGAGCACGGCTCCATCTGCTCCCTGCTCTCCATCCAAAGGCTCTGCAGGCTCTCACTACCAGCAGTGCTCCTCTGCTTCCTCCGGCCAGACAGAGCAGGAGGTGAAGGGGAAGATCCGAAGCTTTCCTGCTTGGCTGGGCAGCGTGTCACAGACATTAAAGGAGCTCTGGGAGAGAAAACCACCTGCTGGGGGTTGATATACTCCGAATTTCTGGAGCTTGCTTGGTCAAACAGCTCAGTGAAAGGTGTAAAAAGATCTTCCTTGTCTCCCTCCATCTTTTTCCCAGTTTAAATCAAACCCCTGCCCTTCCCACACGGTTTGGCACAACGACCCTGCCTGTCACCTTTCCCAGGAGCCACAATCACTCTCCTGCGATTTTCCCTCCGGCCTCTGGGCTGTTCCATTCTCCTGCCTAACCTTCAGCAGGATGAGCAAGGGGAATGTGCCTGCACCTCCAGGGTCAGCTGGAGGAACTGGAACTGCAGGAACACGGAGCTGGAAAAGCTGTTTGCACCTCGCCCTCCCCCGGGGATGACAGTGGCCATTACAGGGCTGGATTGGCTCTAATTGCAATCCCAACAAAGTGATGTGGGAATAATGCCACAAAACACTGGGAAAGGGCCAGAAAAAATCCCAGTGCACATCAAGGCTGTGCTGGGTGGAGGGGAACCTGTGGAAAAACAGGGCATGGGGTGGGGAGGAACCAAGGCATTATCTGGGCTTTTGAAGCTTTGTGGCTAATGATTCCTTGATTTTTCATCACCTTCCTCCTTCCATGGCACTTCCCACCTTGCACTCGGCTCCAGGACTTGCCCTCAGCCCCCAGAGCAAAACAAAGCCAACCCTTCACCTTCATCAGCGTACTCCAAGGGTATTTCAGTGCAATTCCTCTTGGCTGGAGTTTAATAGGTTCTTTTGCCACGAGGTTTGATGCTCTTTGGATGCCTATCCGTGCTTCTGCTGGACTGCATCCAATGTCATCACCTTTGCAGGCTGCTTGGACTGCAAGGCAGGGTGAGTTTGGGGATGCAAGAGCCTTTCCTGGGGAAGAAGAGCCTGCTCTTGGGGCTTGGACAGGAAGGGCAGGTGCCCATGTCAGAGGTGCCAGGGGAAACAGGCACTGTGGGGATCGTTCAGACCCTTGGGGGCCTAGGAACTGGGTGTGACTCTTGGGACAGCAATGCTTTGGAAGGGTTCTGTTGAGTCTTTAGGGAGGACACAGAGCAGGGAAATGGCTGGAAGGAGAGCAGGGAAATGCAACACTTGGACACCATATGGTTCAGTCCAGAATCAGGTTTTTTTGGTTCATTGTCTCCTCAGCAAGGCAGGGCTGAGACAGCCCTGAGAGAGAACCTGAGTTATTTTGGACCTTGCAGGCTGTGCTGGGAGACAGACCTGGCTCCACTTCCATGGCCCATCCCAGCCAGCCCCAATGAGACCAGCACCTCCCAGTGATGGGCTTCCAAAAGTCACAATCTCATCTCTGGTCTCTTCTCTCAATCCAAATATTAACTTTTTGAGGGGCAGGAATCCTCTGTTGGTCCTCCTCGTGTTGAGTTTCAGCAAGTCCCACATTCAGCATTGTCTTGATGCAACTCAGACCTTTTGGGAGGCAGGAATCCCCTCCTGATCCTTCCAGCTGCTTTTAAGCAAAGCCCAGCCTCTGAGTGGCAGAAACACCTTCCTCCCGTGCATTTGGCCGGCATTCCTGTCACTCCCAGACACCCATTTGTGAACAACAGCCCAGAGAAAAGAGGGAAATCATCTGCGATCCTTCGGAAGGTAAATACCTCTCCCTCCATTGCCCCTGACAGCCCGTGCCACAGCTGAGTTCCCCCCAGGAGCTGCCTGCCATTAATCACCTTCAGAAGGGACTGTTCCAGCTCATGGTGTTTGCTGTGGCAGAAGGTTGGGCTGGAAAGCTGCTGCCAGTCCCACCCGGTGGGGAGAACGCAGCGCTGGAGCAGAGCCCGTGCTCACTTTGCTCACTTCTTGCCTTGCTTCCAGTGCTGGGAACAGTGAAATGGGCTTCTTCTGCTGTGGGTTTCGTTTCTCCTTCACCTCCTCTCATTTCCTCCCCTTTTTCCCTTTTTCTAAGGCCTCTGAGAAGGGGTGAGGAAGAATCCCAGCACCACCAGAGCTCGGGGATTGTAAACTCTGCACACAGCTAATAGGGAAAGGAGGAGAGAGGGTCGGGGTTTTTTTTTTCCTTTGGAAAGGGATGTGGATTATCTGGGCCAATAACCATGGCTGTGGCATGCCTATTTTGTCACCATGGGTTCGCAGGGAATGCTGGAGTCTCCAGGTGCAGTTTGTGAGAACCTGCTGCAGGCAGTGGGAGGTCCTGCCCTCTCTTCCTTGGGCTCCAGAGCAGCCCTTTGCTGACTTGTGGTCCCCTCTCAATTCATTATTGATCTTGAAAAGCTTCTTTGTGAATTTGTCTTGACTGAAAGTGGAGTTTTCCCTCCTGCCTCATTCCCTCTCTGTACCAGCCTCCTCCCAGGAACCTGCCCAGTGTCCCCACCGCCCCATTCCTGCGTTTGCTTTTCCAGCCAGGGTTCTGCCTTGCCTTCCTCCCCACAGCTGCCAGGAAAAGCTCGAGGGGAAGTCCTGAAGGCCGTGTAGACCCCACCAGCACTTCCCTTTAGTTACAAACAGGTCATTTGCTTTAGTGTTGGAAGGGACCTTAAAGCTCACCCAGCTCCATCCATGGGCAGGGACACCTCCCACTGTCCCCGGCTGCTCCAAGCCCTGTCCAGCCTGGCCTGGGACACTTCCAGGGATCCAGGGGCAGCCACAGCTGCTCTGGGCACCCTGTGCCAGGGCCTCAGCACCTCATTGTAAAAATTCCTTTCTTCTCTCTTCCTTGACGTGGAGCTGGCGATGGACACACGGAAAGAGGATGGAGCTGCATTCCCGGGGCCTTGCTCTGGTCTCCCACAAGAGATTTGTAAAGAAGGCTTTGACACTGCTGGACTCTCTGAGTTGGATTTCCAGCGAGCTTTGGGCACCCAGCTCTGGGATCTGCCCAAAATTCCTCTGAAACCGAGGGCTGTGGGGGGCCAAACTCCTTTGGAATGCCAGCCTTGCTGAGCAGGCGGGAACAAGGCTCCTGGAGAGGGAGGACCGTGTTAACAGCAGAGGTTTGCCCGTGGAAGCAGTTAATCACCAGGAACACAATTAGCACTTAAACACCTCTGGACTCCCTTTGCTGGCCTTCCCTTGTCCTACACCAGTGTCTCGCTGGCTCATTACCTGCGACACCTCATTTTCAGTGCCGCTAAATCCAGCTGCCTCCAGAGGCTCCCGGCGCTCCAGAGGGGATGCTGCCTTCTCCAGCAAGGAGCATCCCTGCTTAGCGCTGCTATCCCGAGGTGTGTGACCCCTCCCGATGGGAAGCAGCCGCTGCTAATGGGCACAGCCACTCCCTTCCCTCTCCCACTGCCCCCGTTCCAGCCTCCCCAGCTCCCCGCAGCTCTTTAAAACACTGCTCCCCTCCTCAAAGCGCTTCTAATTGCTGCCCCTCGCCCAGCAGGCTCGCAAAAGCAGATGGGAGGCTCCGAGGTCTCCTTTGCTAGAAAGTCAGGCTTTTTTTCTCAAACGTGGAAGACCTCAGTTAATAAAATATTCCTCGTTTTTCCGAGGTCAGCTTTAGCAGCCGGGCCCCGTGATCAGATGAGAGCCTTTTCCTCCGGATGTCTCATTAACTCTCACTCGTGCAACGTTTAGTGGCAGCTAAATGGGACACAAAGTGGCTGCTTCCCCTTTCCTCCCCCACGGATCTGGTGGGAGGCAGGAGAACCTCACACCACTGTGTTTTACCCTCTGATCACATCCCTTCTTTCACTCAGCGCCAAGCCAGCCTTCAGATCGTTGCCAATCTCTGCTGGTTTGGGTGGAATTCGGGGCAAAACGGTGTCTGGCAAGGAGATGAGGAGTCCGTGCTCGTGGCAGTGTGGATTTTCACAGCTCTGCAGGCGGAATCGCCCTCGCCCCGTGTGAATGAGGCCAGGGAGTGACCCTGGATTTCCATCGTGTTTAGCTGGAAGCAGAGTGCAGCTCTCGCTTTCTAAATTCATCCGTCACCGCCAGAACATCCATTTTAATGGAGTTCAGGCTATGGAGCCTTGAAGGGAATTGTTCTGCGATAACGAGCTCATGTCTAAGAGTTATGGCCCAGGGGAAAGCTTCTTCTCCCAGGGGGATGAGTCCTCGCCCGAGGGACACTTCTGGATGGCTCACTATGATTATTTATTATTTCTCTGGCACCGTAAATGGGCACAGCACTCTGGAATGGGCGCAGGACAACGTCCCTGCCTCGATGAGGTTACAACATCCCTGCCCTCACTGCAGCCAAACTTGTGGCGTGCTACAGAGGAATAACTGGAGGGTGGGGAGGGAAGAAGGAGCAGCCTCAGTCCCCCCTGGGATGAAACACCAGGCATTAACTGGAATGCAAACTGGAAATTGCCAGGAAGACACAACTGGGAGAATAAACCTGGGGAATCCACATCCCCACATAATCTCCCAGGACCAGGCTGGAAGACATAGAAGGAAGGAACGGTCTATGTCCCTCTCTCCTCCAGCCATGGTGCTCAACACTGCACTCCAAAGGGCTGATCTCTGTGTTTTCCATATGGAATCTCTGCCCCAAGTGCCCCACTGGTCCCAGGCAATGCCAGCACCATCATCTGCTGTTAAAAGGTGGTAAATCCAAGATGGAAGTGCAGCCCAGCCTGGAGTGTCAGCAGCATCCTCTCTGCTGTGGCCTGGGCCCTGGAGGAATTTCATCCAGAGGGTTTTTTTCATGGAAACGTGAGCACTTCCTACCTCTGCTCCCCATTCATGGCCTTCCCTGAGGTCTGTCTGTGCCTCTCCCATGCAACGTGCTCCTGCCCTTCCAGCAATGTATTCCTGTGAAAAGAGCATATTTCTGAGGAAAGAAACAGACACCAAACTCCTGGCTCGACCACCTGATAAAGGTGGTGCACTCCCAGCACTGCAGAGGGCCCCAGGGCAGAATTTGGGAGCTTTTATTTCTCATTGCACCAGTTTAGCACCAGCACGCACCTCAGGGCTGGAGCCCAGAGCTTGAATCCAGGTGTTTCTCCCAAAACCAGCCTTTCTTGGGCACCACCCCCCATCCACCTTCCTGCCAGGCTTCCTAAATCCCCAGATCTCCAGGCAGGCTTTGCTCAGCCCTGTTTTCCCAGCAGAGCAGTGTCTCCAGCAGCCACGGGCACACCTGGGGAAGTGCTGGAAGCTGTCCCAGGAGGCTTTGCCATGCCCTGGATGCCGGGTCTCCATCCCGGTGCATTCCCATAGGCACACCCCTCCAGCATTTTCCACAGCAGCTGGGCCGAGCAGAGCAGCACTGTTCTGACACAAACATTTTTGCCAGGGATTTCGCAATTGGCTGCCCTCCCTCACCTCTGAACCGGGACTGCCTGCCAAGAACGCGTTTCCCAGCACTGCTCTTCCAGCCCTGTCACCTGCAAACACAATTACTCCTTGCTTTGGATCGGCTTCGTTAGCGTCGGGGCTGGAGAAGGGCTGAAATGGAGGGTGCTGCCCGCTCCGGGGGGAACGTGCTGTCAGCAGGCACGGGGAGGGAGCTGCTGCCAAATCTGCTCCAGCACACCCTGCAGCTGCTGCAGGAGAAGCTCTCGCTCGCTGAGCCGGGGCAGCGAGGAGTGAAGAGGAGTTCTGCGGGTGGGGAGGCACCTGGTGACACTGGAATATTGAACGTACAGCTGGAAGAGATCCACAGGTCGGCTCTGCCTGGGAATCAACACCTTCCCTTCTGCTGATCGAGGCTGGCTGCTCGGGGGCTTGATAAGGGAAGAGTTTGATTCACGGTCTTTGACACTGGGATTTTTTTTTTCAATAGGAAAATCAGGCTGGAAGAAGCAGCATGGTCATTTAGTGTGTCTTTGATCATAGATCATGAAATCATGTACTCATGGAATGCTCTGGGTTGGAAGGGACCTTAAGAATCATCCAGTTCCACCCCCTGCCATGGGCAGGGACACCTTCCACTGTCTCAGGTTGCTCCAAGCCCCATCCAACCTGGCCTTGGACACTTCCAGGGATGGGAGGTTTTCTTGCCCATCATCACTTTAGGAATTTTGCTTTCTTTTCTGAGTGTATTTCCTAGACTGAGGAGACCTCAAGTTGTCAGTTCCCATGACTTTCCCTGCTCCCTGCATGCTCAGGATGGTGGCTTTACCATCCTGGCCATTTGGGTTGGAAGGGAAACTCAACATCAACTATTTCCAAACCCCCTGCGAGGGACACCTTCCAGTAGACCAGGTTGCTCCAAGCCTCATCCAACATCCTCTTCTGTTCCACCATTTCCATGCCAGGAATTTTGAACCCATAGCTGGAGGTGCAACCACAGCAGAACTTGCCTGCTGAAACCAACTCCAACGTGGAGAGCCTCCACATCAGCAGCTTGAAGTTCCAAAGGACTGTGGTGGATATGGTGCTGTGAGTTTGGCAAATTGGTTTTACACTTTGGTAATTCCTGTGCTCCCATGGCAAGGATTGGAGCTGTTCTGGAGGAGGTGCTCAGTGAGAGCTCAGCCCAGGATCTGCTGCCAGTGGTTTCCTGGGTGTCTCATAGGCTGCCATGGCCTCGAGGGCTGTAGAGATCTGCCACAGTTCATGGAAACTCCCATCACTCATGGAAAAACCGAAAATGCAGACACCTCCACAAACATCACTGCGTGGAAGCAGCAATAAAAAAATACACGTATTTTAATCCAATCTGAATTGGATTTTATGAGAACAGCAAATTTCATCACGGAGAACTAAATTTCGGTAGATTTTCAAGTACAGAGCACAAAAAGCCTCATGTTCTTCCAGCACAGGGAATGTTTTCCTGGCATCCATTGGAAACGCTGTGTCACGGCTTTTGTTAATGTGATCAGCAACAAGCTGAGCCCAAAGCAGGCGGTAGGAACGGGCGGTTTTTTCAGGAGCCATCCCAGCTTGGCAGGCTGTGACAAACGGAGGGATGCTCCATGCCCAGAACAGTGGGAGCCTCCTGGAACCACTGGCAGTTCGCTTTTGGCAAAGAGTGTCGTGCTCTTGGATGGAGTCGGAGCAGGAGCACAGGAGGGGCTGAAGAGGAAGTGATGGGCACAGAGATCAAATTTTTGGGCAGCCTCAGAGCACATTCAATGAGCCTGTTCTCCAGGATATTTGTCTGGAGGTGGCTGGCAAAATGCACCTTGTGGAATCATGGAATTGTTTGGCTTGGAAGGGATCTTAAAGCCCATCCAGTCCCACCCCCTGCCATGGGCAGGGACACCTCCCACTGTCCCAGGCTGCTCCAAACCCCATCCACCCTGGCCTTGGACACTGCCAGGGATCCAGGGGCAGCCACAGCTGCTCTGGGCCCCCTGTGCCAGGGCCTGCCCACCCGCACGGGGAAGAATTCCTTCCCAATCCCCCATCTAAACCTCCCCTCCTTCAGCTTAAGGACATTCCCCCTGTCCTGTCACTCCAGGCCCTTGTGCAAAGTCCCTCCTTACCAGCTCCCTATAGGTACTTCCCACCTTTGTGGATGGACGTGCGGAGGGATGATGAGCTGCAGGGAAAGGAAGGAAGAGGTGGTGTGTGTCACACTGTCCTTTCTGTCCTTTGTTGCCTTCCTCTCTATCCCCCTGACCTTTTACTTGAGCTCAAAACATCCTCCGAGACTGAGGAAAGCACAGACCATCCAGCTGGATGTTAACCTTCTGCCTGCAGCTGGGCACAGGACAACCAGCTGTGAGCTCCTGCTTCATGTCCTCCAGAGCTTTTGGCAGGCCAGGCTGCTTCCAGGCAGGTATTTACCCCACGGATTTTGAGTGCTGGCAGAATGCAGGATTTTGCTACGTTTCAGTATCCAATTGGCTCCAGGTGTTCCCAACACCTTTCTATCTGAACACCTCCTGGTAGTGCCTTGAGCAATCCAACTGGTGCCTGCTTTGTGTTGTCTGTTTTCCCAACCCATTCCCCAGGAGAAGGGAAGGCAGGAGAGCTGAAGTGGGAGAAGATTTTAGGTTCGTTTTCCATTTATTTATTCATAATATCTACACAGGTTTGCATCCATGTTACAAAAACCACACCGAGGAAACGTTCCTCGCATTTGGAGCTGACCTTCCTGGCGGGGCTTTCCCTGGATTCTGGTTTGTGGCACACACAGGCTTTCCTCCACCTGCAGAACCCACCACAGTGCCACAGAACAAGGCTGCCCTCACCATGGGGCAGGAAGGGCAAGATCTCGTCCTAACCTATTGTAGGGAGAATCTGTTGTATTGTAGGGTAAATATTGGAAGGGAGGGTGTCCAGAGGTTGGATCCAAGCTCTTCCTGGTGGTGCTCAGCAATAGGACAAGAGGAAGAGTCAGGAACTGATGACCAGGAATTCCCACATGAACATGAGGAAGAACTTCTTTCTTGTGACCAAGATGTTTTCTTTCTTCTTTCTTGTGCAGTGACCAAGCACTGAACAGATCCCAGAGAGGGTGTGGAGTTTCCTCATGGGGGATATTCCAGAGCCATCTGGATGCAATCCATGTGCTCTGGGATGACCCTGCTGGAGCAGGGTGACCCACTGTCATCCCTTCCAACCTCAGCCATTCTGTGATCCGTGATTCTGTGAGCTAATCTGGAGAGGTTGGTCATGGCTCCTCACGTTCCTGAGGGAATGTGCTCGAGCAGCTCCAGTGTGCCTGCAGCTCTTCCCCTCTGCCAGCCAAGCCTGGCTTGGCTCTCCCTCCTGCAGATGCTGCTCTTGGCCAAGGCCTGGCCCGTGCTGACAGCAGCCCTGAGGGGAGGTAGGAAGCTCCTGGAGGCAGCTGGCACTTGGATCCGGCTTCTCTGCCCAGTTTGCCTTGGAGCCGTGCCGGTGGTGGAGCGGGTCTGGAGAGAGCCGGTCGTTGCGGGAAGGGCGCGTGGGAAGCGCGGGTTCCTGCCGCGGTTGGGTGGATCCCGCCAGGAAGGGCTCCGAGCTCGCCCCACACCCACTGGATCCACGCCACCCTGCAGGACAGCCCGGCCGCTCGTCAGCGGCACGGATGCCGCATCCTGCTTCCGTGAGCTTTATTTTTAGGCTCTGCCTCCTTCTCTCCCATCTGCTCCTCCGCGGGCTGGCCATCATCAGCCAGCAGCAAGTGGCCAGAGATGGAGGAGAGACATCTCTGCTGATGCCACCAAGAGGCCTGGGAGAGGCTGGCTTTGTGCAGTGATTGTTCCCAGGTTTACTGCTGAGCCTTTGGTGTTACGGGAAGTGGGTCCTCTCTGAAACTTTGCTATCCTTCACACATCCCCATCTTCCTGCTGTGTCCCAAGAGGTGCTTGCTGGAAGGAACCAGCTGGGATAGCTGTCCACAAACAAAAGCCCACTGCTCCAGAGCCGTCCTGGCTCGGTACAAACCACAGGGACAGCAGGGCCCTTCCATAAATCTCATCCCAAACAGCAGAGCTCTTCCCACTGAACCTTCTGGTCGAGTGGAAGTGGTCACAACCCACGGCAGGGGGTTGGAACCAGGTGATCTCTAAGGTTCCTTCCAACCCAAACCCCTCCATGAATTTTGTGATGTCAGGGACTGGCCCCTGAGGCTCCTCAGAGTCACCTTGTGCTGCAGCAGTGCAGACACAGGGAGCAGGTTGGTTCTCATTGCAGCCAGAATGACTCCTTCGACCCTTTTTCTCTTGCTCTGTGATCTTCCTGGATCCACCCCACCCTCCATGTGCACAGCCAACCTTTTCCATTCGGCTTCTTCCTCCACAGCCTCCACTCCCCACTGCTCCCAGCTCCCTCTGTGGAGAAAGGACATTTCAGAGGTTACACTGAAAGGTCAGCAGCTCCTGGGATTTATATCCAGCCCAGCTCTAGAAGATCAGAAGATTCCTCCACAGGTCCTGCGAGGAGCCACTCGGGAAGCTGAACCCTCAGCACTTCACCTCACTTGAATCCTCCTCTATAGTTCCCAGTGGATCTGATTAGGCTGCTGAGGAAATGGAGCTGCCAAAGCACTTGATATGAGCAGAAACGGGGCAAAATCAGGCTGAACAGGGTGGAGTGAACAGTGTGTTTCTATGCAGAGGTTTCCAAAATAAGCTGATAAACAGAAGTTGTGGAGAAAACAGGCAGAAGTCCCAGATGTTACCTGCTGACATTTCATTCATTTCAATCCCTGAACAGCAGCAAAACTGCTCCAATCCAAATAATTTCCTGGAGACCAGGCTGAATGAGCTCCAGGAGGTCAAAGGCTCAAGGAGAAGTGTATGGCCCATTGGGGAGTGGACTTTAAAAAGAGTCTTTGTGTCACAAGGAAATGTTCTGAGCATTGTGACCAAATGGACATGGTCATGCGGTCAAGCTGACCCCCTGTGCTCCGAGCCCTCCTGTCCTTGCAGTGATCCCTGCTGTGGTCCCATGTGAGCTGCAGACTTTTAATGAACACTCGCAGGAGGTGGTGGTCCACGGCAGAGCAATGTCACTTGTCAGGCACATAGCAGCTTCGTGGGGTCTCAGGGATGTGTTCCCAGGATTTCATCCGAAGCAGCAGCTTTCATTTCTGCTCTCAGCTGCAGACACTTCTCCACAGAAATGGAACACAAGCAGGGGCAGTGGGCCCAGGCGTTAGTTCAGACCCCAGGGAGCAGATGAAACTCAGAGTAAACGGCAAGTTGCATAACAGGAGGGATGCAGGGAGCCACCTGGCTCCTCCTGGCCTCTCTCCCTGCTGGTATTTTGTTGGGAAGGGTTATTGTGAGAGCTCACTGTGTAAATGAGCAGTTTAAATATCCCCTGACTCACACAGCAAATGCTACTCAGGGAGCGTCGGCACAAAACACAGCCTGTGCCACATCCCCGAGGAAATCACTGCAGGAGCTGCCTGACCTTTACAGAACTGTTCCAGGGGCTTGGAGCACCCTGGCATAGTGGAAGGTGTCCCTGCCCATGGAATGAGATGGTCTGTAAGCCCCTCCCAACCCAAACCAGTCTGGGATTCTCACCTCACCGACCTTTCCCCTGAAGTTAGACTTCCAGGCAAACCTGTTTCTCTGGGCTCCTGTGTTTGGAGATAGGCAGCTCCAGAAGGTGGTCCAGTTCATCCACAGAGGAATCCTGAGCCAACCTCTCTCCAGTGACTCCAGAGGTGACAGCTCTCTCTTTAAGGACTGTGGCCACAAGGACGGTACAGCATGGACTGCTTCCCATTCCCCCTTCCTTGTCCCTTCCTGGTCACCAGGATCCAATATTTGACCTAAACACCTCCAAATGGCTGAGCAGGGAGTCAGGCCTGTGGTGAGGATGATGACCCAACTCCTCCCAGCTCCATGTGGCACACGTCAGGATGGGGGCTGCGCTCCATTGCTGCTACTGCCAAACTGGAATTGAACTGATCCAGAGTGGGAAAAGCCAGGAAGAAAGTCCCCCAGGACACAGCAGGGATCTTGCAGGGCTGTTTTGGCTGAGCCAGCAGCAGCAAGATGAAGCTGGAGAGGTCTCTGCTTCCTGACTGAAAGGACCATGGCTGGTGCATTACTTGGATCGTGGTGAGCCAGCCTGGGTAGGTCTTATTGTGGAAGAGAAAACACACAACAAGCCCGTGATGTTTGTGTGGTGCCTGGTTTTCACACCTTCGTGTTTCAGAGCCTGAGGAGCTCCTCCTCGTTCTCCTTCTCCCCCTCTTCCTCCTCCCCACAGCTGAGCTCCTGCTCCACCAGAGGACACGTTGCTGTCCCTACTCTGGGTTTTGCTGATAGAGCCGTGGCATCTCCGTGCTGCTGCTTGGCCTGGACCAGAGAAATCAGGAGAGAAACAAGTTGGGCGAGTGATGGATTGATCTTTGGGCTTGGATTCCCAACAGAGAGCTCAGCTCTGAGTACTGGGAAATCAGAAGGATCCTTCCATGTAGCACAGCTTGGCAGCACACAGCTGAGCATCTGTGCTCAGCCCCTCACAGTGACCCTCCTGGCCCCACGTGTCCCCCACAGCCCAGGGGTGACATGGGACAGCTCCAGCCAGCTCTGCCACCCCTCCCTGTGCACACCTACGGAGGGAGCATGTTCTCCACCCACCTACGCCAGCTGCATCCAGCACAGAGCCCTCCACCCAAGCTGTGCCAGCTCCTGGGCTCTAGAGGAGGAGGTGGAGGAGGAGGAGGAGGAGGTTGCAGGTGTTTCAATGCCATTATCAGCCCTAAATCAGTCATTTTCCACCTCCAACACAGCTTTTATTCACTGTGTGCCTCCCTGCTTGCTCTGAAAAGCCTTGTTTCTCCTTGTCTCCCGCTGCCCCTGCCTCTACTCCCTTCTCATCCATCACCAGAGTCCAGCTCATGTATGGCTCTGGCACAGACACCCCTTGGAGGGGCTTGCTGGGGGCAGAGGGGCTGGGTCCTGGGCTGGCTGTCACTCCCTGGATGTGACAAAGGGTTTTTTTTTGGCTCAGAGCAGTGGCTGCACAGCCCACAGACCCCACGTGCAGGTGTGACACAGCACAGTGGCTGATCTGGCTGCTGGCCACTGGCAGATCAGTCCTGCAGCTCCAGCACCCACCTGGAAGCCGTGAGGAGCAAGCCCAGCCCGCGGATCACGGCACTCACCGGGGTCCTGCCAGCACCAGGGCAGTGTGACTCAGCGAGGAGGAGGAGGAGGAGGAGGAGAGAGGAGTGTGGAGAGGAATAAATGAACCACCAAGTGCTGTTGGATCAACGCCTTGGGCCACATCTCCACTGGGAAAAGCCTCTGGAGCTTAGGCAGCACATGAGCAGGCACTGAGTTACACTCACACGGTGATCCAGGAGGCAGCTCCCTGTCCCAGGCTTCCTCAGGCTCTGCGGTGCTCAGCTCCTCACACGCTGCTGCCACCTCCATCTGCTCCTCTCCAAATGCTCATCCCCAACGTGAAACCTGCTCTTTCCCCCGCTGCTCAGGGCTCCGTGGCTGGTAATTTCCCTGGCATGTAAAAGCTTTGGAAAATTATCGCAGAGCACAGGTTCACACCTTGTCACGAAGAGGCGAAGTTTAATAAACCGTGGAGCCAAACTGTTGGATCCCTGCATTAATGCAGGTGAGCAGCTGGAGGCAGCTCCACAGAAGGAATTCTCAGCAGGATGCCAGAGGCAGAGCACCCAGAACTCCTCCAGCAGCTGTTTTGCTCAGCTGCTCCAGCGCTGGCCTCTGGGAACAGGGGCTGCTCTGAGCCACAGCAGAGGCACGGTGCCCCAGGCCAGGAGGGATAAAAGTGCCTGTGCAATCTTACAGATGTCCAGAAAACACCTTCACTCCTCTTGCTCCCACCTCCTGCACCTGCAGAGCTTCTAAAGAGGAGCCCAAGAAGTACCCAGAAGCTTTCTGCATCCCTGCTGATCTTCTTTACCCAGGCTCCTTCCCACAGGTGCTTGCTCTGGGCAGCATCTCCAGGCTTGTGCCACCAGCTTGAAGCAGCAGCTGTGGGAATAGGGATTGGAGCAGGGATTGTGTGAGGCAGCCTCTTGGCTTTCACCAGGGGATGGAGGCATGGGCCAGGACCCCCAAATCCCCACTCCACACACATCCACAGGAATATTCGCTGAAAGAGAGAAAAAAAGATGCTTTTTACCACTGAAGCTTTCCTGTGCCTCTTGGATGACTTTGTCCTTTCCCAAAATTCAGAGTGCTCCACCCAGGCCCGCTGGGAAGCATCTTCAGGTGTTGGTAGTTGGTGGAACCAAAGCTGACCAAGCTGTGGCAGCACAGGGAGCTCTCCCCGAGCTCAGCCTGGGGTTTGCAGCAAGGGAAGGCGGTGTGTGCTCACCCTGGTGCCACGGGGAGGATCCTCTGGGAGAGGAGGGCAGATCCATGGGGATGATCCTCTGGGAGAGGAAGGCAGATCCATGGGGATGATCCCATGGGAAAGAAGGGCAGATCCACGGGGATGATTCTCTGGGAGAGGAGGGCAGATCCATGGGGATGATCCCATGGGAAAGGAGGGCAGATCCATGGGGAGGATCCCATGGGAAAGGAGGGCAGATCCATGGGGATGATCCCATGGGAAAGGAGGGCAGATCCATGGCATTCAGCCCCCATGCCCGTGGGCTGCACAGCCTCTGTTCTGATTCCCACCCGCTGCCGTTCCTGATCCACGTCGCTCTCTTGGATCGCTCAGCCCCTCCGTGCAGCCCGTGCCTCCAGCTTGCCCAAGCTGCTGTTCAATCACATTTCCAAGGCCTCCTTTCCATTCATGCTCTGGCTGGGAAAGGGAAATGCTTCAGGAGCAGGGACTAGGGCACGTGGTGGGGTTCTTGGGGGTTGTCCCATGCCAGGCCAGGAGCTGCAGTTGATCCTTGTGTGTCCCTTCCAGCTGAGGATATTATTCTGTGATTCCATGAGCTCTACAGGGAGGGTTGTGCACTCCACTGAGCGTTTTGGCTGTGGAATAGCCAAACAAATTTATGGACACTGGTTTCACATCCTAAAATTCCTGTGTTGCCCTAGCGGAGGATATTGGCAGCCTCTTCTCTCCTGCTCCTCTTCCTTCTCTGGCTCTGTTTGGCGTCTCCCAAGCCGCGTGCTCCAAGTGTGATCATTGCACGCCCATCCATGAAACTCAAGGTTTCATGGAGCAAAGGGGACTCAGGAGGGACCTGGTGGCTCTGCACAGCTCCCTGACAGGAGGAGGCAGCTGGTGGAGGGTTGGGCTCTGCTCCCAGGGAACAAGGGAGAGGAGGAGAGGAAATGGCCTAAAGCTGTGCCAGGGGAGGTTTAGGTTGGATATCAAGGGAAATTCCTTCCTGGAAAGGGTGGTCAGGCTGGTGGCGGAGTCTCCATCCCTGGAGGGATTTAAAAGCCAAGTGGATGTGGTGGCACACGGGTCCCTGGAGGCTTTGGCAGTGCTGGGGACACAGTGGGACTTGAGGGCTTTTCCAAGCTAAGCAATTCCATGATTCTCGGTCTTTAGGAAGGGTTTGGCTACCTGTGGTTCTGGAGACTTTTCCACAGTCAGCCTGGATGCTCTGGCACCAGAAAACAAACAAGAGGAGCTCAGACTGGTTTGTTGCAGTTTTCTTAAATCACATTTCTTAAGCTCACTTTGTACCCACTTGGCATCTGAACTGTGGTGTTTCGCTGCCTGCCTTCAGCAATCAGGGAAATATCTAAAATTTCGGCTGCACAGGGGTGTAAACCTGTGGGGATGTCTCAGGATTAGAGTTGCTCTGGGTTTCTGTGGTGCCTTCATGCTCCCCACCATCCACGGAGTGCATAATGAGCCTGGGGCTGAGCTGAACCGGGCCCTGTGAAGATCAGCTCCTCTGGAGGGATGAGGAAGAGCCAGGATGAGTTACAACAGCTTAACTGGGCAGAGTTAGGCTGGGTTTAGGGCTGATTATCACACCCAGCCTGGGGCTCGTTGTGGGAGCTCCCTCACTCCTCTCTTCCCAGCCCTCCTGGGCAGGTCCTGCTGAAGCCACCGCCCGCCTTGTTGGCTGTTTTGTCACACTTCCCAAGCCCAGGCAGCAAATCCCAACTGCTCCAGGGGATTTGGAGCACCAGGAAGGGTGTCTGGGTTCGATGGTGGCCATGGCCCAGGGAGAAGCAGCAGGACAGGACATGGGCACCCTGGTGATGACCCTTGGCTGGGTGTGGGACACCCACCCCGTGGCCCTGCTGGAAGACGAGACCCTTGGAACCCTTCAGGATGCCAGGAATGCATAGGGAGGCTGGAGGAGAAACTTTTCCTGGTTCTGGGATGCTTTATTTGGTTCTGTGGATCGTTTCTCTTCCTGCAGGCTTCTGCATTTTTTGTAGGTTTGAGTTTTCCCCTTAAGAGCCATGAAAAAAGCCACCCTCCACCACTGGCTTGCAATTGGAATAAAAAACATGAGACAGGGTAAAAAAATATCGACAGTTTGCAATTCTGAGTAGACACTGAGAAGCTGGAAGAGGCAGAATAAATTAACAGGATGATTTTAAACAGGGAGCCCAGCAAAATGAGACAATTAAGCCAGTCCTTCTTAGTCAGTCACACAACATCTGGACCAGGTGCAGGTGGAAGAGATCCATCTTCTGAAAGAGCAGGGGAAAAAAGGAAAGCAAACCCAGTGGCATTATTTGTTCCAAACCCTCTTCTGTGTTAGATGCGTGCGAGATGCTGGAGCAAAAAAGGGAGGCAAACCCCCGTTCTCTGAGTTTCTGCCAAAGCTGAGCGCACACGTGCCTTTGGAAAGTCTGCAAAGAGTTTTTTCACAGGGATTTTTATCCCTGGAAGTGTCCAAGGCCAGGTTGGACAGGGCTTGGAGCAACCTGGGATACTGGAAGGTGTCTGTGCCCAGGAACGAGATGGATTTTGAGGTCCTTCCAACCCAAACCATTTTGGGAATATAAAGCAGAGATCCCAAGGAAGGACCTGCATTCCTGTCCCCCACATTCTGTGCATCCACCTTCACATCCCTTCGGGAGTCCTCAGGCAGATGTGAGATCCAGACTGTCCACATTGCTGCCTGCTGAGAAGGAGCTCAACATTGTAATCCCACCTTCATGAGCTTGAGAAACCGGAGGAGACACATGGCCACAAAAATGCGTAATACAGGGAATGGATCCAGCTCTGTCCCTCTTCCACGGGTGACCATTCCCACTTTGCTGCCGTGGGAGTGCCTTGTGAGGGGCCAGGTTACCATGGAGACTGCTGGGATGGCATTGATAAGTGCATAGCAAGGGCGTGTGCAAACAGAGGATGGGGGCCTGGGGAATGGGAAAAATTAAAATGAAGCCAAATGGGATTTGTGGGAAACTCGGGACACCAATTAGGAGATGCCTGCGTTTGTCAGAGCACTGTGGTTTTCCGTGGGAGAGGCAGATGGGATATCTGAGAGGTGTCCAGGGCCAGGCTGGACGGGGCTTGGAGCACCCTGGCACAGTGGAAGGTGTCGCTGCCCATGGCAGGGGGTGGCACTGGATGGGCTTTAAGGTCCCTTCCAACCAAAACCATTCCATGATCTCCATGATTCCATGATCTCCCAGCCAGGTGACCTTTTGCCTGGCTCCAGCAGTGCTCTAAGGAGGAGCCCTTCTGGCAGGTGACACAAAGTCACCCTCAAGCCCTTCCTGAGAGGACAGGAGCCAGCCTGGCATGTTCTCCAGGATCACGGGCTGTCTGCTCCAGGAAGAAGGGGGACAATGGCTTTGCAGTGCCTGGCACAGGGCTGGGAGCTCTGGCAGTGGGAATTCCAGTGCAGCAGTGGGGTGTGAAATCCTTGAGCAGCCTCCTCACTGCTCCCATGGGGTTTCTTTGTAAGTGTGCACTTGGAGGTGGCGTGGCCATGGTCACACCTGTCCTTCAGCAGGCACTGGGCATAGAGTCTGGGATCTTTTATAGGATGGAATTTTGTGGAAATGAAGGAAGGGAGGAATCTGTGCACTGAGAAGGGGCTGAGCAACAGAGACGTGAATTTTATATCGGGCTTTTTTTCCTGTCCTCATGAAAAGCAAATGCCCCCTCTCTTCCTCCCCTTCCATCTCCCAGAACCAATATACAATTCTGACAAATCAGCCCTGAATGCAAATCCAATAAACTTAGCATAATTGTCTTTGTTATGAGGAGCTGGAACAGGCTGCTCTGCATGAAAATCCAAATTATAAACCACTCAAACATAATGCAATTGGGGGAGCGTAAACCTGGCCATGTCCCCACTGAGGTGTGGGTGCAGGATGAGGGCAGCAGGGCAAGGGGAGCTCCCTGAGCAGCTCCCAGGGCCTATTTGAAGCTTGCTGGAGGTTTGAAAAAAAAAAACAAAACCAAAAAAAAAACCTAAAAAAACCAAAACCAAGCAGTGGAGGGAGGGGCAGATTATTTTCATGTATCAATGTTTAGCAGATGAAAAGTGAAAACTGAAGCGTTTCCTGACAACTACAAGATCTCGCTCCTTTCTGCGTTAATTGTGTCTGATTTAAAAGCTCACACAAAGCAAATAAACCAAAGCAGAAAGCTCAAAATATTTTGCTTAGAAAACATTGACACAAAAAAAAGGTTGTTTATTTTTTTTTTCCCCTTTTCAAGGAGCTGTTCCAAAAAAAGCCAATTCCGTTGATGTGAATCTGAACGAGGTGATGTGAGCGAGCATTAACAAAGGTTTAGCTAATGAGAGCATTCCCTGCTCGTTCCTAAGCCCCGGCTCCAGGAGTCCTGAGAATGCAGAATCGCAGCTTTGGTTAAAAACCACACAAACACAAACGCCGTGGTTTTCCTGGTGATGGGAAACCCGGGAAATGGAATAATCCTGCTGCGAGAGCTGAGCTCACACCCCGGCAGTAGCTGCGTGTCCTTGGGGTGCCGGGGTCTCCTCCTTTCTCCCTGCCCAGCTCTAAGTCCCCTTCCCTCCCTCTGCAAGGAATCCTGATTGCATCCACCTTGGGAGCACATTCATCAGCTGCTCCGTAAATAATTGCTTCGGGCGGCTTTCCCCATCACCTTGGGGCCAGGAGGGGGATGTGACCCGGGAATAATTCCTGCCATCCCTCCTGCCTGTGCTCAGCGGGCACCAGGAGCAGCCCAAGCCCCCAGGGAGCCGCATCCAAGCTGGGACACACACACCTTCCCAAAGATTGCCTTTAGCGGAGCTCCAGAAGCTTCGGGAGAGGGAGAGCAGGACTGGGGCTCTGGAGGAGCCCGGGAAGAGCAGTTTGTTTCCTTGGGAGGGATTGATCTTCAAAGCTCTCGCTGCTCCGTTTGAAATGCATCCCGCTCTTCCCAGCATCCCGATTACCTTTCCCTCCCGCTCCCGCCTTTGTTGTTCCAACATCAAAGGAACGCTGCCCTGCCCTGCCGAGCCATCGCCTGTGCCCGGCTCTCCGGGGTATTTCCAGCCCCACACTCCTCCCAGCAGGGCTGGGACACCCTTGGGCTCCTGGGGGAGCAGCCCTGGGGTGAAGCTGCGAGTGGGGTCTGTAGGAGGGGACATCGACATGTCGTGGGGGTGGTGGGACAGGGCAGTGGACGGACCCACGGGGGCTGGAGGTTGTGTTGTTCCCTGCTGGGTGTTCCTGTTGGTTCATCAGCCTCCCGTGGGCTGTTCTCCCATCTCCCGGCTCTCACATGTGCCGTGGCTTTGGGTGGGATTCCGTGGCCCCTGGAGCGCACTGGAGCAGCCTCTGCCCGGGACAAGGACACGCAGTAGCATCTCCCTGATTCTCGCAGCAAACTCATCTCCCTGGGCCTCAGCAGAGGCTCCGGGGGGGTTGGCAGGCAAATCACGTCTGGCAGTGACAGTATTGGCTCCTTTGGCTCGGCGTGGCTTCTTTTCCCTCCCCCCGAGTCTCTGCCTGCAACCTGTGCTCTTGAAGAGGCTTTAAAGCTCATCTGTGCTATTGTGCTCAGGAAACCCTGAAAAGGTTAAACCGATCCAAATTGCTGAGTCTTTGAAATAAAAGCAGAGCCTCTCCTAGCAGGAGCCTCGCTGAACAAAAGGGCTTCAGCAGGCAGCTTGATTTCAGCAGCTGTTCCCGGGGGATTCAGAGGGGTGACCCCGCACCCAAATTCCTGCAGGAGGCAAGCTGAAACCCCTGTGGGATGAAGTGAGGATCCGTGGAGTGTCTCTCTCCGTCCCTGCAGTCAGAATCCCACCTTCTGCTGGGATGAGGTGACCAGAGAGTCCCCTCAGAGGCTGGACCCCCTTGGTTTGGCTTTCATCTGTTGAATTGATGGGGGCCATGGGAAGCCCTGGCTCTTTCCAGGACATTTCCCCTCTGGAGATGCCATTCCATGAGCATGAGCAGCGGAACAGGAACACAAACCTTTCCACCTCGGGGGTCTGGCTTGGTACTTCTGCATCTGTGCTGCCAACGGGTCCCTTCTCTGGGTGGGGAATGTGCTCCCTGACAGCTTCTTCTGGCTGCTATTTGCACAGTTAAGGGAAATTACAGAGCATTTGGCCTGCTTGGAGTGTTTCCATCATAAGCCTTGTGGTATTTGGGGCTTTTAAGGCTTCCCAGAGTGGCCCAGCCATCCCTGTCCCAAGCCAGCCAATTCCATGCATTTCCAGCAAATGCCAAAGGGCCATAGAATGAGGCATTCCTCCCCTCTGTGTGGATAACTGTGCATCCTCTGGGGCACAAAGGGTAGAAAATGAGGTGGAACATGGCATTCCTGGGGTTGGGAACACCCACAGGAGACCTTGGCCTCTTGCTGAGCATCACTGAGAGCTGGGGGAATGTGCAGGACAATAATCCCCTGTATGAATCAGCCTTGTCTGGGACAAGGACAGCATGGGGACCTTGATCACAGCCACAGGACCTGGCAGTGCTTCTGTCATCAAAAAAAATAAATAAAAAATATGGCTTTTAATCCTCTTAATTGGTTGCATTACTGATCCTCCCTGGCGCTGGCTGGGGAATGAGAAAATCTATAAACGGGTCTGGTTTGTCCAGCCCAGCCTGTGCCTGAGCATGAGGTGTCATTCAGAGCAGGCAAAGGAGAAAACACCTCAGCACTCACCAAAAAACGTCCCCATCCCTCCCCACCAGCCCTGCACTGGGAAACTGCTCCCACTGGACCAGTTGCAATTTGTAGCACCCAGCAGTGCTCGATTTACAGTGAAATACATCGAGGGTTTAATGAGGGAGGATGGACTTTTTTTTTTTGCTTTGCTTTTGGAAGAGCCTAATTTTCTTCCCTAAACCTTTGCCAATGACAGACACTCTCATAAAGCATTTTTATTGGATTTTCGAACAATTTAATTAGCGTCTCTGGCCGTGATGGCTGCAGAATTGGTGTCTCTGGGGACAGTAAAACAGAAGTGGCAGCAGCACTCTGTGCACGGGGTGGAGGGGGAGGACAGGTAAGAGGGAGACAGCAGAAGGGCTGGGGGAGAAAAAGGGTTTGGCTGTACCTCTTCTGAGAGCTGGGAAGGAGCCAGGAGTGTCCATGTGTGCACCTGACTCCTTCCTGCTCCCTCGAGGGGCTTGGCAGGGTGGGCTCAGCCCTGGAAGCTCCAATCCTGCTTGGGATCACTCTTGGTTTGCTTTGGAGCAAACCAGGGCATTCCCTGTCGGAGATGCTGGGCCCTGTGGGCAACAGGAGTGTGTCCAAAAGACCAAGGAGTCCACAAGCCCAGCTGGGCTCCCTCCTCACCCCTTGCCTTGGCAAAGTGCCCTCGAGCCGCTTTGGGCCAGACTTGGATGGGAATGAAGCTTGTTCATGGAGGCAGCGAGCAGCACCAACCCCACCTCCCCCTCCACACCTGAGGGGCACAGCTTCAGCTTCCCAAGCCCTGTCTGGGTGCTCTGAGGACGAGTGTGAGGCAGTGTGTGCCCTCCTGACCAAGGGCACCTCCAAGGGCTTGTACCAGCCACGGTGGGGCCAGCAGGACACAGCAGCTCGTCCCCCTGTGCTGGCACTGCGGAGGCAACTCCAGCCCTGGGGTCAGTTCTGACCTCTCACAACAAGGAGGACATTGAGGAGAGTGTCCAGGGAAAGGAACAGAGCTGGGGAAGGGTCTGGAGCCCCAGGAGGGGCTGAGGGAGCTGGAAAGGGGCTCAGCCTGGAGCAAAGGAGGCTCAGGGGGGACCTTGTGGCTCTGCACAGCTCCCTGACAGGAGGGGACAGCTGGGGGGTGGTTGGGCTCTGCTCACAGGGAACAGGGACAGGAGGAGAGGGAATGGCCTAAAGCTGGGCCAGGGGAGGCTCAGGGTGGATATCAAGGAAAATTCCTTCCTGATAAGGATTGTCAAGCATTGGAACAGGCTGCCCGGAGTCCCCATCCCTGGAGGGATTTAAAGCCATGTGGATGTGGCTCTAGGGGACATGTGTCACTGGTGGCCTTGGCAGTGCTGGGGAATGGTTGGATTGATGGTCCTGGAGGTCTTCTCCATCCTAAAGGACTCAGGAATTCTGTGCTGTGCACCCCACCTTCAGAGTCCAGCCCCTCTCAGCCCACACACAATCCCACTTCTTCCCTCCCAACCACAGCAGCACAGCCTCACCAGGGCTGGGTGGGCCAGGGGAGGCAGGAACGTGCTGCCTTGGGCCTCACAGCTCATTTTGAATTCAGTTGGAGTTATTCACAGGAGCAGGGATACCCCGGGAACCGGGACAGCTGCGCCATGCAGAGGCAGCGTGTGGCAGAGCCAGCATCCCAGCAAACACCCAGGGGCTGTCTGGTTTCTATCAGAGCACGGCCCTGGCCTTCCCTTGGTCTTTCACATGGATAAGGCACGTGCTGGATGATCCCTGCAGGGCCCTGGGAGCCACACGGGCTCCTGAGTCCCAGCAGCCACATCTGGCTGGCGTCCTGCCCCGCGGGCTGCGCCGCATTCGGGGGCTCCGTGCCCCCCGTGCTGAGCCAGAGCCCCAACCCCAAAAGGCAGGAGATGAGAAGCAGGACAGGAAAGGAGAGGAGAAAACACGAGGGTGGAGTCGTGGGTTGGGGAAGGGCTGGTGGAGAGCAGCCAAGCTGAGTGCTTCCAGCCAGCTTCCTGACACGGGATTTGGAGGAATTCTGCACTTTCACGGTGCCCTGCACCCCGAATCTTCCCATCCTCCCAGGGCTGGGCCTGGCAAATCACCTTGCCCTGGAACAAAGCCTTCTTTTCAGCCAGAATTTGCTGTAAAAACAGGTTTTCAACAAGGAGAAGCAGGAGATATTCCAGCAGGTCAGGGGCAAGAGAGGGAACGCTTTGCCTATGGCAGGGTTATGTTTAATTTTATCCCGTTTATGAATACAGCTGCTATTCCAGGGATATGGACAGGCCCAGGACCATTCACACAGACCTGCTCAAATCCTGCATGTGCAAATTTTCCATCCTGGCTTTCTGGGACTTCCAGAGAGCCCCTAAAAACCTTTCTTCCAAGCTCAAGTGAGTGTAACCAGGCTCCCAGTTGGACCTGCTGCTGAGGTTTGTGATGCTTTTCACGCTCCATCACACCTAAATCCCCATGGCAGCGCTCGGGGCAGATTTTCCTTGGATTCATCCCTGTTTTTCTTAGGGAATGAGCTTTCTGGGAGGAAGCTCACCCTCCCTGTGCCTGGCTATGTGACACCAGCACAGACTGCAAACCCATCAGTGGGCAACTGGATGGTTTGGACCCAGCTGGAGGACCCTGGGCTAAACTGGGCTTTAAGCCTTGTCAGCAGACTTGGGAGGCAGATTCCTCCTTCTCCCTTTCCACCAGCTCTCTGCCATGGCTGATGGATTGCAGTCCTGCTCTCCCCCACGCTGCTCTTTGCATCAGGAGGAGATTTTTTTAGGGAGCACAGAAAGGTAATTTCCCCCTGTACAGTGGGCTCGTGCTAAAGGAAGGGGGGAGAAGTACCAAACGCTCTAATTTTTCTTGTAAGAAATGGTGGAAATTATTCCGTGGCAGCAAACCTGTCCCTGTGGGTATCCTCTTTGATGTGCAAAGGATAGGAGTGTTTTAGCTGATCTCAATATTTTTAATTCTCTTGCTGATTTCAAAGCCCTCTTTAGCATGAGCCTACCAAAGGCTCAGAGATTACCCTGCAAAAGCAGTTTTGTTATTGTCTCTCTTAACCCCAGCTCGCCTGCAATTTCCTGCCATCATTTTTATTATGTCTTCTTTCAGCTGGGAATGAGCAAGCAGCTTTATTAGGAGAAAAGGGGAGAAATACAGGAGGAAAAGCCCCTCTGGATGAGGCCAGAGGCAGAGCCTGGCCAGCTGTGTGATGCTGTGTGAACACAACACCAGACACTCCCAGACCTGCTGGTGCTCTCCCACCTGGAAGGAGCTGCAGGCTCTCTCCACCAGCACAACTTTTACAGAACCATAGAACTGGGTTGAAAGGGACCTTAAAGATCATCCCCTTCTACCCCTGCCATGGCAGGGACACCTTTCCCTATCCCAGGGTGCTCCAAGCCCTGTCCAACCTGGCCTTGGACAATTCCAGGGATCCAGGGGCAGCCACAGCTGCTCTGCTGATTTCTTAATGCAGCAGATCTGATCAAAAGTGCTTTTTTGTCCCCTCTCATCAGGATGGAGTATATTTGTCCATGAGAAACAGATGAAACTGGAAGGGGAAGGTGTCCAAGGCCAGGCTGGATAGGGCTTGGAGGAACCTGGGCTAGTGGAAGGGTGTCCCTGTCCATGGCAGGGGGTGGGATGAAATGAGATTCAGCATCCCCTCCAACCCAGACCATTCCATGATTTTGTGATTCTATGGAATTTCCTATTAAATAAGCTGCCCCTCCTTTACTTCTAAATTTTCCCAAAATAAGAGGAACTCTCTTTCATTAAGAATAAATTCAGACCCTTAAAGTGCCACATTGTTAAACTCTGTTGTGCTGCTTCTGCATTTCCCACTCAAAGCTCCAACATTATAAGAATATTTCTGACACCAGGACTGGGCAAATGCTTCTCTGCAGCCTCAGAACACTAAAGATTTGGTTTTTAAGAGGAAATAATCAGTAAAGGTTTACAGTGAAGCAACCAAATTTCAGCAGACATTTGCTCCTGACATTCAATATATTGTTCACACACCGATTTTATGGAGTAAAGTAAAGAATCTTTATTCCTCTCATTGAAGATTTCCCTGGCTTTGCTCTGCAAGGCTAAGCCTTTATTTGCACCAGGCTTGACTCTTGCTGATGCAGCCTGCTCCCCCCGTGCATGGCTGTTCAGATAATTGTTCTGTTGCCATTAACAGGAGTTCAAACTTTGTTTAATTGTGGGAATATGCGGAATTGTTGCCGATCAGGGTCATTCGGGAGCCGAGCTGAATGCTGATTTCGGGGGCTGTAAAGGCAGCAGCACAGAGCCTCGCTTTTTCTCTTCACATTTGATTTTTCATATCATTTGAAGAGCTTAAAATAGTCCCTGTCTAGGTAGGCTGAGCTTTGCAGAGGAAGATCAACTGGCAGATATCACCCGGTGCAAAGCCTCCGCTGTAACCAAGCAGAGGTTTGCAGGTAATAATAAAAGGGAAAACTACTGAGTCTCAGTATAAAGGATGTTCTCCGGGCTGTGGGTGTTCCAATAGAACACAACAACATTTCTATTCAGCACTCTTTAATTCTCAGTTAAAAGAGATGCTGGATAATTGTAGCTTAATCCTGCTTGAAATGACAATTTTCATTTCAACCCCGAGTTTTATCGGAGAAATGTTTTCACTTGCTGAGCTGCTCTTCTTCAACATTTGGTTTGCTAAAATCAGCCAGCAACAATAACAACAAAAAACCCCCCCTCTCAACCACTGTAAAATGCATCTGGAACCTGATAAACAGGCTGGGGGCTGAGTCGAGAAGAAATCAGCAGCTTCCACCAGGCTTTTGTTTGCTCGAGGGCTTTGGCGGGAGGTGGCAGGTTTAATACAACAATTCTGAGCTGCTGTTTGCAGGGATTGCTTTTCCAACATGTAAGTCAACACCGTCCCCTGAGATCTGGAGCAAAGACAAAATAAATCTACTTTCATTTAAATTTTCAGCAGGGTAACGCTGCCTTTCCCTGCCTGTCTCCTCTCTGAACACAGGGGCTGGTTCCACCTGAAGGAAACCACCCCTCAGTACAGCACAGTCACCACCAGCTTAGCTTCCAGCACCAGGAGAGTACCCACGGCATTTTCCTGGCCTGGCTCATAGTGAGAGGGCTCGTTGGAGATTATTTTCTTTCTCCTTTCATTTATCTTCTCCTGCTTTTGAGTTTCTCACCCAAACTCCTGGAAAGGCCCTTTTTGCTGTGGAGGAGTATCCCAAGCAAAACCAGGAAGGTGCTGTAAATCTCCTGGATTCGTCTCAAGGGTGTGGAGAGTTACCACGAGGTGAAATGAAAACTCTTTCAGGACAGAGTCCAAACCTGCATCTCATTTCTCCAGAAAATCTGTATCTCATTTCCCAGGCTTGATCTGCCAACCTAAACTAGGGCTAGCGTCAGACTGGAAACCTCCAAACCATTGTGGAAATAAACTGGGCTGGATATTAGGAAAAATTCCTTCGTGGAAAGGGTGGTCAGGCACTGGGAAGGGCTGCCCAGGGCAGTGGTGGAGTCCCTGGGGTTTAAAAGCCGTGGGGATGTGTCACTTGGGGACATGGGTTGGTGGTGGCCCTGGCAGTGCTGGATTTCAAGGTCATGGAGGTCTTTCCCAAGCTCAGTGATTGACTGGCTTTTTTGGTCCCTCCCATCGAGATGGAATATATTTGTTCATGAGAAACAGAAGAAACTGGAAAGGGAAGGTGTCCAAGGCCAGGTTGGACGGGGCTTGGAGCACCCTGGCACAGTGGAAGGTGTCCCTGCCCATGGCAGGGGTGGAATGAGATGAGCTTTAATTTCCATTCCAACCCAAATTGTTCCATAATCTAATGAGTCTATGGAATTTCCTATTAAATGAGCGCCCTACTCCTTTATTCCCAAATTTTCCAGAAATGTAATGAAATCCCTTTCATTAAGAATAAACTCATCTGGGTCACATGGCATTTGTTCAGCTGGTGAAGAGTTTGCTCCATGGAACTCCCAGAAGTTTTTCCCTGTTGGGAAAATCCAGTTGGGGTCAGGGCCAAACCCATGTGCTCCCAGCTGACTGTGGCCATGTTGGGAAGTTTGTGTCTGGGTCCAGCATCCCTTTAAAGGTTTGGAGGGAGGAAGGAAGGAGGTGCCTGTCCCTGAGCAGCTGTATTTGCACGGCCCAGCTGTGTCAGTGCCCTGCCACGGCGGGGGGGACTGGCCTTGACCCCCTGTGAGCCCTCAGGACCACACTTCTTCCCACACTCCCATACCCTGAAGCCCTGAGGGAAAATGCTGCCTCATTCCTCCTGAAAATGCAGATTACCATCTTCAGAGCACAAAGAGCCTGCTTTGCAGGCTGCCACTTCCCTGGAACTGCCTCTCCTCCCTCCGTGCTGCACAAGGACATCGGCAGCTCTTTAATTGTTCGGCTCCCGCGCCGTCGCATCTCTGCGGAGGTGAAGGGCTTCTGGAGGAGCCATCCGCCCCGAGCAGCCCTTCCTGCAGAGGAAGCCTGGTGCAGCACAGCCCCAAATCCCTGATCCCGACAGACTGAGCTCCCTTCCGTGCTCTTTGCCGACCTTTTGGAGTTCTGTGGCTTGCGGGGCTGCGGGAGGACCAGGAGCGCTCCATGCTACGGAGAGGCAGCAGCAGGGCCAGCACAGGCTCTGATCAATGCTCATTCCCGGCTCTCCCTGCAGTCACTGGCCCATGGCTGTGCAATGATTTGGAGGCTGTAATTGGCTGAATGCTTGGCTTACCCCTTCACTATCCCTAAATGGCACAACAGCAGCTGCTTTCCAGAAAAAAACGCTCCTCACACACAGAAAACTCTGCTGGAGTTGTTGCTGTGCGCTGCTCGCGGGGCCGTTCCCCGTCTGCTCTTGGAGCTGCACCTTGGGGCATCCCATTGTCCATCCTGACTCCAGTGGGACATGGTGAAACAGGAGAGGAACTGGAGAAAAGAAACTCCACCTCACTTTCCGCATCCCTGAAAGGTCCATGGGGTATGTTGGTGCTCCAGCAGCAGAAGCATTGAGATGATGGGAGGCAGCTCGGCACCTGCGTGCTCAGCTGGGGTTTCTTCCCACGTATGTGCCCAGCACATGAGCTGGGACCAGCCAAAGGACAAGAGGAAACAGCCTCAGGTTGTGCCTAAAGGCGAGGTTTAGGTTGGATGTTGGGAAAATTTCTTCACCGTATTCCAGCCCTGGCACAGCTGCCCAAGGCAGGGACGGAGTCCCCACCCCTGGAGGGATTTAAAAGCTGTGTGCATGTGGCACTTGTGCTTTAAAGATGGCTCTGGCAGTGCTGGGGGATACATTTGACTCAGCAACCTTAAAGGACTTTTCCAACCTAAAGGATGCTGTGATTCTGTGACTGCCATCGTGCCTGGGGATGGTGTCACCCTGGGGCTGCCAGTCAAGCTGGAGGCTGCAGCAGCAGCAGCTCGTGCTGCTCTTGGAATTCCAAGTGCTGCTAAAAGATTGCAGGTCCTGGCCGGGGGAGGAGGGAATCTGTCAGCTCCTGCCATAGGAGAGGGTAAACAAGCTGGAACCCCGGTGGATTGGGCAGTGCTGATTGGGTTTATTTGCACGAGGAAGGCAGGAACTTATTTCACAGTGCTAAGTGATACAGGTAATATTTCCAAAACAAAATCTCCCGTTTGAAATCCAATTAGGGTTGCCAAGAAACAACATAGTTAACCAGCCAATATTTGCTAAATCCAGACTTTTGCAAGCAAGGAAACAGCTCCGCCAAATTGCACTAACAATACATAAATACATTCATATTAAACCAAACAACTGCAATCCTGTTAACACCGGCTGCTAGGATTTTCCTTGTTAACTGGGGGATTTCAGGAGCTGCTGTAGTGCTTCCCACTCCTCTGGCTGAGGGGTCTATCCAGAAACCACAGTGTTGGTGGGATGGGGAAGGAATCCGTGTGTTTACTTTATTGATGAACATATATCTTACTCCCCCTGAGTGGAGGGTCTGGAAAGTAATTTGGGTGAAAAATAGTTGCTGGAGAATGCTCCTTAATTGTCAACTGCTCCAGTATAACTGATTTCCACCCAAAAGTTCCTGCAAGTTTTACTAAAGCAGGTTGTTTTTCACGCCTGCTCTCGGCAGACAGAACCATTGATCTCCAAATTCCCTGTTTGGCTCTGCTCTGAACAGCTCCCTGAGCCTCTTCTCCAAGGAGCTTCAAGGACTGTCCTCGCTGCTCCCTGCAGCACCAGGCATTCCAGGCTTGCCTGGGACATCTGCAGATCCCAGCAGGAGTCTCCCAGTGGGACCAGTGCTCCTGCTCCACAGCACCATGGGGGAAGCTGCAGCGTGAGCCCCAAGCTACCACCTGGGTCTCCACGTCCCTGTGCCTGCACTGGCACAAGGCACAAGCCTGGGATGAGCATCTGGGGTTTCATTTGGGCTCTAATTTTGCATTTTAATCACTTTGCAGTCTTTCCTGTTTGGCAGGACTCCTGGCTGGCCCGAAGATTTGGGTAGGTCTCCTCAAAGGCTCTTCTCAGTTTCTGTCCTGATGAAAAGCTGGATTTCTCCAGAGCTGATCCGGAGCAGAGACCCACCTACAATGAGGAGCCTTTGTTCTCTCCTCCAGTGGGTTTAGGGCTTCAACTCTGGTCTCTTCTGTTGGGGAAAAATTCTGCACCAAGGGCTGCACCACGGCTCCACACCCCTCCAGGTGCCGGAGCCAGGTGTCCAGTGAGACCATCCCACATCCCATTGCCATGGAAGGGAAGTGCTGAGTGTGATGGGCAGCTCAGCTCTCCCAGCACTGCTGCAGGGAGAGCAGGGCTTTCCTGGGATAAGCTCTTCATGCATGGCTTGTGTGGATACTTCAGTGCCTGAGCCACGCTCACAGCAGTCACAGATCCCTGTCCAAGCTCTCCTTGCTCCCTGCTTTGCTGTCTCCTGGCTGCTGCTTTGCCCTGACTCCATAGACTCGCAATCCTTGGGCCTTCCTGAGTCTCCTCTGCCTCCCCCCCAGGGGTGGGAATCCAAGGCAGTGGCCTTTGGCTGATGTGGAGGGCATGATAACGTGCCTGATCCTTTGGTTCCGTGAATGTTCATCCCAGCAAATTGCTCTGTCTCTGCTCAAGGATCCTTGTAAATATATGGACTAGAACTGGCAGGAGCTGCAGACTACCAGGTTGTTGGTGGTTTTTTGGTTTTTTTTCCTCCCAAGGAAAGATTAGATTTCAAAACTTCCTACTTTGTATTAAAGGAGAGCAGAAAATCTTTCTTACATCAACCTGTCTGGAAGCTGAGGCCCAAATCTGTTACCAGTTTCCTGCTGATTTGTGCAGTGCTGTGTGTTTGTACTCTCCAGCAGCTTCCCAGCGGGAGGCAGGGAATTCTTGATTCCCTTTTGGAAAGGAATTTCCAGCTCCAGCACTGGCCCACTGGAAAATGACCCCTTGGCTAAGCAGAGCCCCAGACCATGCTGCACCTCTGAGGAGAGGTTCCTGGTTTGTCTTGTCCCACTGCAGGGATTCCTCTGTGGTGCTGAGCAGCCCAGGGACTGCCTGCCCAGGCTTTCCTCCCAGGAAAAGAGCTAGGGAAAGATGGGAACAGCTGCCTGAACGCATGGGGAGAAACCGCTGGAAAATGCCTCCATTTCCAGCTCTCCCCTAGCATCCCTTTGATGGGCAGTGCTGGGAAGAGAGCCCCAACTTTATGGAAGGGGCTGAGCACCATAAAATCATGGAATGGTTTGGGTTGGAAGTGACAGTCTTGTTCTACCCACCTGCCACAGGCAGGGACACCTTCCAGGTTGTTCCAAGACCCATCCAACCCGGCCTTGGCCACTTCCAGGGAACGGGCAGCCACAGCTTCTCTGAGTAGAAGAGAAGACATTGCTCTGAATCCAAGTAGCTCCTCTGAGGTTTTCCAGGCACTTTGGGAAGCTGGGCAGATAAGCCACTGGAAGAGCTGTGAGCCAGGGATACTCCATCTTCTCTAGCTCATTCCTTTAGCCAGAGGCTGCTTTCCAGAGCATGAAACTTTTGCCCTTGGACTACTTACAGGTTCTATAGGGTTCTCCTTCTAGGCACTACTGTCACGGGTCTATAAACTTCCAGAAGCTGAAATGACTCCTGGAAACCCCTCTGGTGGCAAACTCACTGTCCACATCCCAATTAAAGCATTTCCAGGGAATGGGAATGGGTGGAACACCCCCGAGTGTGCCCAGCCCCACCAGCACGAGCGTGGTCAGCTGTGGTGGAGGAGCCACGTCCCAGCACCTCCCTGGGATCTGCATGGGCAAAAGGCAGTGCCTGGGTGTCCGTGCTGTGACACTCCTGGAGCCAGCACCCCAGGGATGGAGCACCAGGCTCTGTCCTGAGCCAGCAGCGCTCGAAAGCTCCGAGCCAGCCAGCGGAGCCCGGGTGTGACGGGAGTAATGAACAGTGCGGCTCCAAATTAAAATCAAGCCAATGCAAAGGGCAGGGACCTCGCCTGTCACTCTGCCGCGGCTCCGCAGAGCTGCTTGGACTCTGCTGAGCTCACAACTCTGGGTTCCCTGACCCTGGGGGGCCCAGGCTGCTGTGCCATTCTAATGATGCTCCCGAGGGGAGCGGGGTGAAGGGCTCGGGGAAGGAGGGCTCGGGGGCAGCCACCTTTATTTAATGCACCATGACAGTGCATAACTAAGGCTCTTTATCTCCCCGCATTTTGCTGAGAGGTGGTGGTTCCAGCACGGGGCTGATGAAGTCTGTCCCAATCTTCCCAATGACAAAGCTTAACTTTTGTCTCCTTCCTGACTCTTCCCTGTCGCTACTTTCCTTTGGAGGTGAGTGGTTTGTCCTTAGACAAGAGACTAAGCTGGGAGACCTTGTTAATACTGGTTCTTTCCTCCTCCTTGGCAAGGACAAGGAAATCTCTCCCACCCCTGAGGTATCCTGCCCCTCCACACATCCACCTACCCAAAGGTTAGGAGATTTTCATTATGAAAAAGGCAGCACAAATAGAAACTTCTTTTTGCTTCCCCTGAAGGTCTTCTCCAAGCACAGCAGCAAAGTGGGGCAGGAGGCCAGTCTGATGTCCAGGTCACCTCTCACAGCTGCAGCTTTGATTTGAAAATGCACTTGGAAAGCTGGGGAAGGAGTGTTTGTCAGGAAAGTGCTTTGGAGGAGAAGAGCTTTGTGTCTCAGAAGCCATAAAACCACTTCTGGGAGCTTTGTCTCACTCCTTAAGAGGTTTTGTGCCTAATTGAGGATTCGGTGGAGGCTCTTGCGGGTCGAGAAAACAGAGCTGGGACCGACTGTGTGTGCGGGGAGGTGACTGGCGTGGGAAGAAATCCATTAAGGACCCCAGCTCTGCAAACTGCTGGGTTGTGACCCCAGGTGTTTTCCTCCTCAGGAATGCCTGCCCCAGTGCTGTGTCCTCTCCAAAGAGAAGAGGGAAAAGTGCCACTTGTCCTTGCCAGTCGTTCAGATGGTTCAATGCCAGTAACCCCCGTCAGGCCCTCCAGGCAGTCACTGGTGGGGAGCCCGCTGGCTGCCCTGGGCTCACTGGGCACCTTTCCCCCTCCAGAGTGGAGTGAGGGTGCAGCAAAGCTGAAACGCTTCACCCTGAGCCCCCCTCTTGGCAGGGAGAAGCAGGAAGGCTTTGACTCCCCTTCCTGCATTTCCTGCATGCATTTCCCACGGCATGTGGCGTGGGGACACAGCACTGGGGGTGCAATCACTGCCACAAATGCAGTGGGACTTGCTGGGGGAGCCGAGGGGTGGAGGGGCAGAACTCCTGCCCCAGCCTGAAATGGGAATTAATTCAATCTCAACAGGGTGCTATGGTGCCAAACTGAGCTCAGGAACACTGTCCTGACACCCCTTCCAGCCCTTCTCCCAGCCCAGCAGCCCATGCAGGGCTCAGCTACCCCTGTCCCTCACTGTCCCCCTGGGCTTTGCCCTCCCCTCCCCACGGCTCACTGAGACAGGAGGGGAATTGGAACTCAGGGACCTGGCAAGTGGCACCTCGGAGGCCTCGGCATCAATCGATGTGTCAGGAGCCTGAGCACAGGGCATCTGCTGACTGGGGGAAACAGCCCGCTGATAAATTGGATCAGAAAAACCACGGGATATTGGCACTTGGCGATGCAGGAGAGCAGGGACTGTGCTGAGGGAGAAGGGCCCTAATAAATGGCTCCTTCTCAGGGGCCTGGGAATGCTGCCTCTGCAGAACGTGCTGCTCAGGCTGCACAGGGAGATGGAAAGAGTCTCTGGGCCCTGTCCTGGGGCTGTGGCCTCTGGCTGGGCTCTGCAGGGCACCTGGAGCTGGTGCCACTTCCAGGGATGTTGCAGAGGACAAGGTGGAGAGTGACATGACTGATAAGGGATTGGGAAATCCCAGGAAGCTGAGCTGTGTCAAACAATTGCTTCCCCTTTGCCTGGAGGAAGAAGGGAGGGAAAAGGCTTCTGAAACCAACATTCTTCCATAGAAACATGGAATGTCCTGAGCTGGGAAGGACCCACAGGGATCATGGATCCAGCTCCTGGCCCTGCACAGACACCCCACCAACCCCACCCTGGGCATCCCTGGCAGCGCTGCCCAAACACTCCTGGCGCTCTGGCAGCCTCGGGGCTGTGCGCATTCCCTGGAGAGCCTGGGCAGTGCCCAGCACCCTCTGGGGGAAGAACCTTTCCCTGATATCCAACCTAAAACCCCCCCTGACACAGCTCCAGCCCTTCCCTGGTCCTGACTCTGTGCTCTTTGCCTCAGAGGACCTGCAGAGCTGCAGGACCCAGTGGGGGACCTTGCTGGAGGTCAGGGCCAGGCTCAGGCTTCTCCTCTGAGAGGGGAGAGCTGAGGGGGAGGATCGAGTCATGCAACAGCACCTGAGCTGCTTCCCAAGTCCTTAAAGCACAGCTTAGGGCAGTGAAGCCATCCCAGGAGCATGAGGAGAATTGCTGGCAGACAGGGAGGCTGGCAGGGGACCCGGGAGCTGGGGAATGGCAAAGGGAGCACCTGGAGCCAGGTGAGCTCACATTTGCTGCTGCCCAGAGAAGAGGGATGGGGAAGTCAGGAAGGATTAGTGCATGTCCTGCTGTGGGAATGAGCCATGCACATGTCCCTGCCTCCACAGTGATCCAGAGGAGCCGAGGGTGGGATGCTCATCAGGAGACTCAATGGAGCTTAAATGCCTCCTGCACACACAGTGGCTGCAGGAACGCTCCGCATCTGCCGCTCTCTGCCAGGAAGGGATTTCCATGCCAGGTCCTGCTCCTCTGGAGACCGTGGCATTCCCTTCCAGCGTGGGAGAGGGCAGGGAAAGAGCTGCTGCTGGGACTCGTGTGCCGCTGGGATGTGCTTTCAGAGGAGGATGGAGACAAATGGCATCACTAACAGCTTGTGTGACACAGCAGCCAGAAAACCCAGGAACAGCTGGCGCTGCGGAACGCCTTTGGAAGGTCTGGATCTGTGGAGCGGTGTGGAAATAAACTACCAAGCTGTCAGCAGTACCTCCACCCTTCCCAAAGCACGGGAGAGGAAGAAATGGGTTCAACTCCTGCTCCTCCCAGAGGTGGGAAATGGATTCTGAGCCGGGGCTGGGGACGGTGGGCTCCCCAGGACTGGTCCCTTGGAACATCTCAATTGTCACGGCTGGTTTGAAAGGAAATCTGGGACTGGAGGAGTGCAGAGAACACCGAGGCCATGCTGGAACCGTGAAATGCCTGGGGAGATCTGAGGGGAACAGCACGGCATTTAAATGTGTAACTGTGTCCGGAAGCGTTGATTAAAATGTCACAAACTCCTAGGAAAAACGAGATCTTTCTGCTGGCCCCTCATGCTGGGAGCTGATTTGGGAAGGGGGGGCTTGCAGTAACTGGGTCATGAACCGGCCTGAAGGAGGCTCCGAGGAACAGTAACCTCGTCCCTGAGAAGCAGAGGGCTGGGGGGAGCCGTCAGGCTGGCTCCTGGCTGTCCCCACACATTTAGGACACGTGCTCAGACCTCTCCCCACCTCCTGGGACCACCCAAACCCCACTGCTTAACTCCAACAAGCCTGCCCTGCAGCACTTCTCTAACTTTGTGGGTTCTCTGGGCCTCAAGTGTTGGAGCTTCCCACCAGCTTGGACTAACTTGGGACTGCATCCATGGAGCAAATTCCTCCCCTGGCTGCTCAACGTGTGAGTTGAGGGTCAGGAAATTTGGTTGCAGCTTGAGGTTTGCAGTATAAAACTCTCTCTGGCAAAGGTTCAAAGCAAAGGTCATTAAGATGCAAGACACCTTCCCCTGGAGAATGAGTTTGCTAATTAAAAATGCATTAATAAATCCAACGTTTCAGGCACACAGACACGGGGAAGGAGCAGCCAGGTGTTATTAAGCAGAGTGAGGAGGCAGGATGAGACAAGTCCAAGCCCTGAGCCCCTGGCACAGGCACTGCCCAAAGGAAGCCGCTGAGGTGGATTGTGCTGGTGGATTGGGAAGGAGGAGATCACCCATGGGAAGAGCTCTGCTTTTCTCCAGCCCTGTGAGCAGCCATGGCTATGGATGAGAGCTGGGAAATGGCCAGGCACTTGTCAGCCTTGCTGGTGCCAGAATGACCAACCAGCCCCGAGTAACTGTGGGTTCCCTCCAAAGGCTGTTCAGGTGGAGATGAACAACCCCCTGCAACCCCCTGCTGCACCACAGGCTGGGGACAGAGTGGATGGACAGCAGCCAGGCAGAAAGGGACCTGGGGGCACTGGTCAACACCAGCTGGACATGAGCCAGCAGAGTGCCCAGGTGGCCAAGAAGGCCAGTGGCACCTGGCCTGGATCAGGAATGGACTGGCCAGCAGGACCAGGGAAGTCATTCTTCCCCTGTACTCAGCCCTGGTGAAGGCTGCACCTCGAGTGCTGTGCCCAGTTCTGGGCCCCTCAGTTTAGGAAGGATGCTGAGATGCTGGGACACATCCAGAGAAGGGCAACAAGGCTGGTGAAGGGTCTGGAACACAAGCCCTATGAAAAATAGCTGAGGGAGCTGGGGTTGTTTAGCCTGGAGACTCAGGGGACACCTCATCACTTGATACAACTCCCTGGCAGGAGGCTGCAGCCAGGTGGGGGTCAGGCTCTTCTCCCACACAAGTGACAGGACAAGGGGACACAGCCTTAAGATGCACCAGGGCAAGTTTAGGTTGGACATCAGAAAAAAATCTTCAGAGAAAGAGTGACTGGGCACTGGAATTGCCTGCCCAGGGAGAGGGTGGAGCCACCATCCCTGAATGCATTTAAAAAAGACTGGACGTGGCACCCAGTGCTGTGGTTTATTTGGTGAGGAGGTGTTGGGTCATGGGTTGCACTCGATGATCTCAAAGGTCTTTTTCAAGCTGGTTCATTCTGGGATCCTGTGATTCTGTGAGCTGCTCAGAGGTTCTCCTCAGCATGGCATCGCCTTTTGTGCCGTCCCAAACCGTGTTCCTCCTTCCCCCGTGTGGATTTTGGCATCCCAGGCTCACCTTGTCTCGCTGAGTACCCAGACACGCCGGGCAGCCGGGGAGCCGCGCGAGCCCGCGGGAGGTTAAACGGTGCTGCTGTCTCCTGGGTTAATGATGTCCCAGATGATGCCAGCAGAACATTATTTACTGAGGACACCGAGCAGGCAATTGCTCTTCGGGAGCGGGTGATAAATCTTGTTACATCCCAGTGATCCCATCTCTGCTCCTCGCAGCGGGAGCAGCGCGGGGCCGGGCCCGCGGCAGGGGCACGGGGATGGGTTTTGCTGTCGTTAAAGCAGAAGGACACGCTGGCAAAGCAAGCACTGGGTTTCGCTGGATCCTTTCAGGAACAAACCTTAGGGAGGCCGACCACGGTGTGCTGGTGTCATCAATGGGGGTGGTCGTCTCCTGGAGGCATGGACAGACCTCCAAGGAGAGACTCAGTCCCACAAGGACACAGTTCCCCAGCTCACAGCCACCTTTCTGCCTGCACTGGTAGCTCTTCTCCTGAAAAGCTTGCAGGCTCTGGCTGGTCAAGGGACTCCCTCAGTTTCTTGCCCACTCCCAGTGATCCAGCTGCTTTTTGCATCCCTGAATTATCAGCCAATCCCTCCTCAGTGGAAGAGTTGTTCTAAAAAAGCATTTGTCCGGTCTGGTTGCTGCCCAGAGAGATTTGCCAGCAATTAATGCTTTCCATTAAAATCACATGCCACATGCCAGGAGCAGAGAGGGGCTTATTCACAGCCCCCCAGCCTCTGCTCTCCATGGAGCACTGCTGGAGAGCCACATGGAATCATTAGGGCTGGAAAAGCCCTCCAAGGTCATGGAGTCCATCCACTCACCCAAGCACACCGCTAACCCACGCCCCCAGGCATCACATCTCTGCATTATTCCCATAAGGGGGTTATTCCCCTACTGGAATGTCACAAAGGGATGTGCTTGAGGCTCCTTGAACTTCGTGACAGGAGCATCCACAGAGCAGAGGCCAGGGATTTGGGGAAATGCAGGCTCCATGATCCACAGTTGTGCCAAAAAGTCACAAATGATGTTCTGAAGGGTCTCTGTTCTCTTTGAAGATGTTGAAACTCTTCCCTCAGTCTGTCCCCGACCTTCATCTTTTGCAGGAAGATGTGACCTTGGTCCTTCTTGGGAAGAGTCTTCTTGGCTGGTCAGGGAAGATATGTTCCTGTCTTGTCAACCTCCTCAAGCACTTCAGGGTGGGAATGGCCATCGATAAATGGATTTTTCTTGGCTCTCGCCCTGCCCGGTTTAATTCTTGGATAATTTACTGTGCCATTTCCTGACGTGCTGCTAAAATGTACAGCAGGGAGCTGGCAAGAGAGGAGCCAGAGCTCGTCTGAGGAGATGGGGGTCACGTCCTGGTGGAGGAGGGGGTGTCCCAGAGTGTCACCGAGCGCCACCGACGTGGTGTCCAGAGAGGGTTGCTGTTAATTGAATTGAAGAAGACAAATGGCCGTTAGCTCCGTCTCCAAAGGACAATAACTGCACTGATAATGAAGCTGAACTCCCTCATCCTGATCCCGGGGATCCATGAAATTATGTAATTGATGGAATATCATTAAGAAAGAGGAAAATGTCCAAATACAGGCGGGGGGGGGGAAGGGGGAGAGTTTACAGAATGTGCTGAGATCTGATGCTTACAGCCAAACTTCAGAGCCAGCTTTTCTGACTCATGGAGACCTTTGAGTCCCGTTTTTCATCCTCCTTCACTGTTTGTTTTTTTTCTTTAAAGGCAAAATTACATTCCAGGCAATGATTGCAGTGACATTACACTCAGGCGATCAAAAACTGTTTTGCTGCACCAATGTCAGCTGCTAAAGGGACAAGTGCCTGTGATGAATGTTTGATATCTGCCCATCTTCCCGGAGATGTACCCCGGGAGGGAGACAGGACACAATCGGATCAGCTCAGCGCTCCCCTGGCATTTCCGTGGCCTCTGGAGCCGCATTTCTCAAAGAGCTCCAGGCCGGCTTTGCAGGGGTGGATCCCACCTGATGCTGCTTTGATAAGCAGCCTTTGGCTGTGGGGCAGAGGAGCTTTCCTGAGAGAAAACATCGATTTGTCATCACTGAACCTTTTTGCAGGTGCTGAACGGCCTCAGCTGGCAAAAAGGCTCTCTGTTATCCAGGCTGGAGACTACGACTCCAAGCAAACCGTGGTGGCATCCCATGTGCTGCCCTTTGGCCAGCAATCCCAAATCCCCCCAGGCCAAGGAGGGGGAAGCAGGGGCACCTTGGAACTGCAGAATGGTGATAAATTGATACAGGATGGGGATAAATTGAGAAATTGCTGGGTGTTGACGCCATGAATTCCATTCACAGAACGACGTCACAGAATCCCCAGATGGTTTGGGGTGGAAGGGGCCTTAAACATCACCTCATCCCCATGGGCAGGGACACCTTTCAGCAGGCCAGGTTGCTCCAAGCCCCATCCAGCCTGGCCTGGAGCACTTCCACCCCTCCACATTCCCTCTGCCTATTCACCACTCAATGTGGATCCTTGGGAGCAGCTCCTGGGGCCCGGAGCTGCAGCAGGAAGCACAGGCTGCTCCAAGGAGAAGCCTTGCTGCCCCTGCTGGGGGTGCAGGCAGTGGTGGGTGGAAGGTAGGTGTGTTTCCCTGGAAGCAGGACCACGGCTGCCATCCCAGAGCCCCTGTGCTCCATACAGCCCCGGCCTCATAACCGTGTGCTCCCCTCCAACACCACCTCAGTGATTTCCCCCTAGGCACTGAGGTTAAGTCATAGGAAACAATTTCTATTTTTAATAACGTTTTTGCTAAATATCCTGTCCCTGACTTTCCCCAGAGGCTCAGAATCCATCTGCAATAAGGGGGCTTTCAAAGGGCTTTAATAATAAATATAATACCACCATTCTTTTATGCTTGTAACTATTCATGCTTGACTGAATTCCCTGATCTTTTTATGGGGCCGTTGAAATATATTGTGCAAGTCAAGGGCAGGCCTGGTTTTAAGCTTCCTGTGCTCCCCTGCTTTAATTCCCTTTATCTCCAGGTAACAGCCCGGATAATGCTGTCCTGGTGTTCCATGTTATCCATGCACAATGGGAACCATGGCCATGTTCAACCCTGCTGTCCCCAGGCTGGGGAGGGCCCTGTTTTCCAAGAAAAATGCAAAATTAACCTGAGCATCTTCTCAGCCCAGCCCCACTTATGTCCTGCTAATGTTCCACGTTCCTTTTATTTACTCCGGGATACTCCACATCTTGCGGATCCTTCACCTTTCCCCTCTGGCACGGCTTTGGAGATCCCTCAGGAAGCAAAGTTCCCCTCTCCAAAGCTGCCAAGGATGAGTTGCCCTCACCTGGGACCCCCCACACCCATCCATCCTGCACCCACTGCCCCAGCAGCTCCCTTCAGCCGTGTCTGAGCTGTGCTCACAGAGCTCCTGCGTCCTCCTCTCCCACCTGCTCTTCCAGGACCTCCGTAGCTCCTTTCCTTGGGCATTTTTTCCCCTCTGAGCTGTTGGTTTCTCTCTCTCTCTGACCCCTTCCACCTCAGAGCTGTGTCCTGCTGCCCAGCCAGGCTTGTGCCGTGCCCTGGCTTTGTCTTTGCTCTGCTTTTACTCCGTCTGAGTTTTCCAGAGCCAGGGAAGCCCTTGGCTCAGCAGCAGAGCGGGGAGAGTTTGCCCCTGAGCATGGCAGGCAGAACGATGGGAACTTCTGAACTAATTTGCTGTAAACAATGATCCATAATAGGTCACTTGTCTCTTCAGCAACTCAGCAATTAAATCCATCAGAGCCATGGATGTAATTGGGCTGTTGGCAATTAGCACTGGAGGAGCCGGAGGGCCTTTCCAGCCATTCCCATCCCACTGCGTTGGGGGTGTTTTGGTCTTTGGGCTGAGCTGTTTGAGCACAGCTGTGCCTCCCCCAAGGGTGCTGGGGAACCCCAGAATTCGAGGTCTGAGGGTCCCTGGGTGCAGAGAAGGCTCGGGGTGCCCTCCTGATGGAGAATGTTCCTGCAGAAAGGGGCATCCAGGGCTGACTCCCACTAATCCCTGGAGCCTGTCTGCTACGCTGAAGCAAAACAGAGTGGGAATCTGCCTTGTCCTCCCAGCAGGGAAGAACAGGTTTTGCTCACGCCTTTGGTTTATGACATGGAATAAGCAGGTTTTCTTCCAGTAAAAGAGAAAGAAGAAACTTAATAGGGAAAAAAAATGTCCCTCTGATTCCCAGAAGCTGTGACTAAGCAGCAAAAGAAGCTCTTGAATGAGACTGTTTCTGGTCCTAGGTCAGGAAGCATGAAGGAGCTCTTGGAATTCAAACTGCAGAGCAGAAACTTTACCAAGATCAGCCTTTGCCTGCGGAGTTTGGAGCGGGGCCAGCCCCGGAGTCCTGCTGCCCCCTGGCTCGGGAGGTCTCAGGGGACAAATTGGGAGGATTTCAGGAGTGGCTGGTGATAACAGAGGGTCTGAGACAGCTCAAATCAGTCACCTTGAAAATCAGGGACTTTGCTGTCATTTCCAGTTGGACCATTAAGTATCAAAGCCCATAAAACCATTCACCCTCTTCTGCTGTGGCCTCCTCGTCCAGCCTCCCCCTTTCCATCAGGATAAACTGCTCCATCTCACAAGGATTGCCTCAGGTGCCCTGGATTTCAGCCAGATATATTATTTTTACCTCTCGCACTATTTTGCTTGGCTTTTGGACATCCAGGACCACTCCTGTATCTGTAATTTTAACAGTGAGGACATGAAATAGAGGATTTTTCTTTCACTTGTGGGTCTCCATTGGCTGCTGGGAATTAAACCAGGCCTTGCTGGAGCACAACAGCGGGAATTCTTTGACTTCCCTGTTGAAATGTAGTGATCCCTTCAGCTGCAGGAGAACACTTCTGCAGCATCATCACAAAAATTCCCTGGGATCCCTCCCTCATCCCAGTTAATTACCTGGTGCTGCTGTTTCTATGCACCCCCGAAGGGTCATTTTGCTGCAGACATTATTTCAGGAGGGAAGTAGATGCTATTAAGTGTAACAAACAATATTTTTAAGGGATCAACCCACCCAGATCTGGCTTTACACAGAAATCCTGGGTGGTGTCAGCATGAGAGGAGCCAGCAGGACTCAAGCAGAGAAGCACAAAGTTTCTTTTATTGTTGAAAATCTTACTTTCGGGGTAGCAAAAGTGTTTGTCATCAGTTGTGGAATGGTTTTGATGCCTTTTCCTGGCCTTAAAATCAAGAGTCAAACACGGTTAGAAGGGAAAAAGGGGTGTTACCTTGGGATTTATTTTAAGGATCCTTAGGTGCACCACGTCCAGGTCAAATGCACTTCCCTGCACCCTGCAGTGCCCACCCACCAATGATCTGGGATCACATTGTGGGTGTCACTAATTAGCACATCTATCAAAGATTCCCCAGTGAGAGGCTCCAGTGAGCCCCCCTCCCCAGGGAACCTTCCCCTGGATGGTTCTGTCTCAGGTTACAAAATGTGTTCTGGAGAACCTTGGGCTCTGGGCACACTGATCCCTCACTGCAAAGCTTCTGAAATGTCCAGTCTCCCAGCCTGACAAACAAGTCCAAGAATGTAGGCAAAAGTACCAAGAATACAGAAATTGTAAAAAGGTACAACAGGGATATAAAAGAAAAGACAAAAATCATCCTGGCATCAGTTTAAGGCACTGTCTTTTCCCAGCTGTCCTGCCAAAACATTGGTACTATGATGTATTTTACTGAAAAACAGATGAAAATGGAGAAATCCAAAGAATGGGGATTGTTGTGGTTTTTAGTGGGTAAAACACTTCAGAGGCGCCTTGAATTTTGGATGGGAAACAACAACAGGCTCGTTTCTGTGAGGGGTGCAGTTGGAATATCACATGGCCAGGTATCAGTTCAGGGCATGCCTGAGCTTCCACCAGGACAGGAATCCAGCTCCTGGGCGCTTCCAGCACTTTTCCAGGTGCAGGGTGGGATGAGGAGCAGCCGGGGGGTCCCCAAGCCCTCAGTTTGTGGGAAGAACCCGTTCCCCACCAGGAGCTCCTCCTCATCCCAGCTCTGCAGACACATTCCCAAAGGAGATGCAGGGGATGTGGGATGTTTCTTCCAAGGCTGGCAGGGAATCCCAATACCTGGATGAAGCTGGGGAAGAGAAATGGAGAGAGCAGGAATCAGAGACTCTCGTGTTAGCTGGTGATGAAAGAGATAAAGACATATGCTTGGAGCAATCCCAATCAGCCACGGGGGGGGAAAAAGATGGATATCTGCCAGCTCTTGCTCCATCCCATAAGGGAAACAGGCCTGTTTCCAAAGCAAAAAGGCAGGTGAGGAACGAGCTCCCAGGGTGTGGAAATTGGGCTGAGCAAAGGAGGCAGCACAGCCGTGCCCTATGAAGCTGTCTAGTGTGTGGTCATTAAAGGTGACTCCTGTCCCCTGGTGTCACCAGGACTGCTGGAGCAGCGGAGCAGGGAGGCCCCAGGGTTTCCTGGCAGCCCTTTAGAGCAGCAGCTCCGAGCTGTGCCCTCAGGCAGCCCTGGCAGGGGACAGGGACAGCAGTAAGGGAGCTGTGGGTCCTGTCAGAGGTGCTCTGAGCTGACCCACACACCCTGCCCGGAATCAGGGGGAGCTGGGGGTGCAGTCAGGACATCCTGGACCCTTCTGCTGCTGCCCAGCCTGGCTGGAGCAGTTCCTACCCTGGCCCTGCCTCCTGGGCATCCTTCACATGCCCTGTCCCCATCAGGGGCTGCTGTTGCTGCTGCTTTAGCCCTGCTGGCATCACCCTGGCCCTGAACTGGCTCCTGCTGGGAGACTGGGAACCATGGAACCACTGACTGGTTTGGGTTGGAAGGGACCTTAAAGAGCATCTCTACATGGGCAGGGACACCTCCCACTGTCCCAGGGTGCTCCCAGCCCCAATGTCCAGCCTGGCCCTGGGCACTGCCAGGGATCCAGGGGCAGCCACAGCTGCTCTGGGCACCGTGTGCCAGGGCCTCACCACCCTCACAGGGAACAATTCCTGCCCAAGATCCCACCCAGCCCTGCCCTCTGGCAGTGGGAAGCCATTCCCTGTGTCCTGTCCCTCCATCCCTTGTCCCAGTCCCTCTCCAGCTCTCCTGGAGCCCCTTTGGGCTCTGCAAGGGGCTCTGAGCTCTCCCTGGAGCCTTCTCCTCTCCAGGTGAGCACCCCCAGCGCTCCCAGCCTGGCTCCAGAGCCAACGGGCTCCAGCCCTGGGAGCAGCTCTGTGCCTCATTTGAGCAGGTCCATGTCCTTCTTTTCCATGGTGTCCTTTCACACTTAATCACTGCTGATGATTTTTTGAAACAACAAAAAATTTACCTGCCCTTGTTCAGCCACACCAGAGACAAAGTGCAAGGCAGCAGGGGGTAGGGATGCCTGGGGTTGCACCTTCCCAGGGTGGTTTTTCCTGGGCTGCTGGTGTTCCTGGGTTTCCAGGAGGTTCTGCTTGGGGGATTTGCTTCCAGGTGGTGCCCAGCAAGGCTGGATATGGGATGGGGGTTGGTCCATCCTGCTGGCAGCGTTCTCCCCCCTCTCATCCACACCACAAGCAAAGGAGGGGATGCTCTAAAAGCAAAAGAGCAGCATCAGTGCAGGGTGGATGTGCAGGAAATGCACAATTCCAACTGCAGCCCTGATCCCAGACTGGACTGGGAGGCTGGCAGTGAAACAGGGGCTGAGATCGCCCAGTTATCCTTAAAAACCAGCTCAGGCAGCCCCTGCTCGGCAGTGATCAGTATTAGAGAGAGCTGCCAAACTTGAAATACAGCAGAAAGGGAGGAATTCTTGAGGTGGGGGAGAACTCTTTTCTCTTAAAAAAAAAAAAAAAAAAAAGCAGCTGTTCTTTTTGCTGTCTGTCTCTAGCCCAAGGTCTTGCCGAGGGGATGGAAAACCATTTCAAAAGGTGGAAGAAAAAGTGCTCCTTTCATCAAGGATGGTAACAGAGCAGGCTGCAAACTCAGAGCATGTGTTTTGTTTGATATTAAAGCACCTTTGGGGCAGAAGGGACTTTCCTGAGAGAATATGGAGCACTTTAATGAAGGAATGTTTGCTCCAGCAGGGAGGAGGTTCTCCCAGGGCTGCAGGATGTGGGCGCTGGGGCCTCCAGGGATGGGGCAGCCACAGCTTCTCTGGGCAGCCTGGGCCAAGGCCTCACCACCCTCCCAGGGAGGAATTTCTTCCCAAAATCCCATCTAAACCGAGCCCCTTCCAGCTCTTTTTAATTTAGTGCGTGGACTTAGCAAGCATCACCAGAATGGCACAAAAGAATCCCAAAGCAAAGAAGCTGCAGAACTCAATAATTATTTTTATTTCTTTCCTCCTTTATTCCCCCCCCCCCCCCCCCCTCCCCCCCACTTTTCTTTCTC
>VXAC01004643.1:123556-154044 GCA_013399225.1 Rhipidura dahli | reverse complement strand
TGTGTTCTGATTGGTTTTTTTTCTTTCGTTTTCTCTTAGGTCTGTTAATAAACTTTATCATAGCATATAAGTTGTGTGCCTGCTTTGCTGTCTCCTAATGGTTTATCTCACAGGAAAGAAATCAGGGAACAGTGCATAAATTGGCCATAAAACCACTACACTAAAATTTGGTGTTTCTGCCCGGTTATGCAAAACCAAACCCGCTACACCAAGGAATCCCAGAACCATTCATGCTGGAAAAGCCCTCTAAGGCCATCAAGCCCAGCTGCTGACCAAGCACTGAACTACGTCCCCAAGTGCCACATCCACAGGGCAGGGATGGGGACTCCACCCCTGTGACAGCACCTGCCCACCCTTCCCAGGAGGAAATTTCCCCTAATATCCAACATAAACCTTCCCTGGCATGACTTGAGGCCATTCCCTTCTGTCCTAGACCTCATCCCTCCACCAGGGCATCCCCCCCAGCACTGCTCCCAGCCCTGTCCTGCTGGCAATGCCAAGTTTCCCNGCTGGAAAAGCCCTCTAAGGCCATCAAGCCCAGCTGCTGACCAAGCACTGAACTACGTCCCCAAGTGCCACATCCACAGGGCAGGGATGGGGACTCCACCCCTGTGACAGCACCTGCCCACCCTTCCCAGGAGGAAATTTCCCCTAATATCCAACATAAACCTTCCCTGGCATGACTTGAGGCCATGCCCTTCTGTCCTAGACCTCATCCCTCCAGCAGGGCATCCCCCCCAGCACTGCTCCCAGCCCTGTCCTGGGGGCAATGCCAAGTTTCCCTTCCCCCTGCCTCAGTTTCCCCACGAGCAAACTCCAAGCCACAGATCCCAGTTTAACCAGCTGGAAGCCTCAGAGGTGGCAGCCACGGTGCTTTTTGGCAGCTCTCACCTGACCAAGGGGCTCGTTCCCTGCTAATCCACGTGGAATGGAAAGGTCACTCCAAGTGTGTTATTTTTAGGCACGAGGATTATTATTGCAGTGGAAATGGAAAGTAACCTGAAAAGAGGAGTTGAAAACACAGCACAAATATTGCCTGGGTTTCAGTGCAAACAAGGGGTTGCTCAAGGCTTCACAGCATCCTTCCTTCCTCCTCCAAGGATGGATTTGATCCCGGGGTGTTATCAGCAGTCTCATCAAGGGATGACTCCGAGGAGGCTCTGCTGAGCACAGCCTGCAGCTCGGGGTGCTGCTGAGTCACATTGATTTCTGGTGAGCCAAGCTTTTAGATCAGTTTGGGATTTTTCCCCTTTTCCTTCTCAAGAAGGAAATGGTTTCACAGCCAGGCCTGTTGGGTCTCAGCACAAACACTGCGGTAAGAATTTTGTCCATGGGAACAAAGTCTTTTTTCCTTCTCTACAAGTGACCTTAGGATGCCTTAATGGCCTGGGTTGGAGGGGAGCTTAGTGCCCATCCAGTGCCACCCCCTGCCAGGGGCAGGGACACCTTCCACTGTCCCAGGCTGCTCCAAGCCCCATCCAACCTGGCCTTGGACACTGCCAGGGACCCAGGGGCAGCCCCAGCTTCTCTGGGCACCCTGTGCCAGGGCCTCCCCTCCCTCACAGGTAACAATTTCTTCCCAATATCCAATGTAAAGCCAAAAATATCTCACTGGAGACAGGTTTCATGTTTGGCTGGAGGTCCATGGGTTGCTGATCACCCCTGTGGACTCAAACCCAAGGGGGCACTGCCACATCCACCCTGAGGTGTTTCTGCCTTTCGGGGAGATGTTCTGATCTGGGGAGGTTCTGTTGAGCTTTCTGGAGGCATTTCAATCTTAAATTGAACTGACACCTTGTGTTTAGATTTTCTTGGGATAAACAAGATGTTTTGTGGAAGGAGCCAGCTCTTGCCCATTCATGTCCTGGGAGCAAGAACGATGGAATATCCTGAGCTGGAAGGGACCCACAGGGATCATCCAGTCCCACCCCAGGCCCTGCACAGACACCCCACCAACCCCACCCTGGGCATCCCTGGCAGCGCTGCCCAAACACTCCTGGAGCTCTGTCAGCCTCGGGGCTGTGCCCATTCCCTGGGGAGCCTGGGCAGTGACCAGCACCCTCTGGGGAAGAACCTTTCCCTGATATCCACCCTAACCCCCTGACACAGCTCCAGCCATTCCTGGGGTCCTGTCCCTGGTCAGCAGAGAGCAGAGATTGGATCTGCCACTTGAGAGGAAGCTGTGGATTGGGATGAGCTCTGCCCTCAGTCTCCCCTTCTCCAAACTAAACAGACCAAGTGCCTTCAGCCACTCCTCATGTGGCCCTTCCATGCCCTTCCCCATCTTTGTGTCCCTCCTTTGGACACTCTCCAACAGCTTTAGGTCCTTCTCATGTTGTGGCACCCAAAACTGCCCGCACTGGATGGGCAGGAATGACTCTGATGGTGCCAGATCCAGGTTCTGGGCCCTGGCTCCCCCCTTTCCTTAAGCCATAACTTTGCCATGGGGAGCAATCCCACACTTTCCATGCCAGGCTGTTTATAGGGAAGGGCTGCTGCCCAGACCTTCCCACCCCGCTCTGTACACGGTGGAGGCACAAAGTGCTGGGGGCATGGAGCCACCTGGGGCTGCAGTGGGATTTGTGGGGGTTTTGGAGAGCTGGTTTTGCATGCCAGGTAATTTTTGATGCCAGTTTTACCCTTCTGCTGCTGAATAGCTCCTCTCGTGCCTCTGTCCCCAGGGAGCCCTGCACTTCCACAGGTGAGTGAAAACCTTTCCCTGGCTGGGAACCTGTCTGGAGCTGTTCCTGGGTTTCCTGCTGGAGGAAACCCCGCTGCCTGCTGATGTGATTAATGGTGCTAAGCCCTGAATCTGAGGAACAGCTGTTGCCACGATCAGGCCTTCAAATGAGGTGCCAAAGAGCAACGGAGCAGGGAGCCCCCCCAAATCCAGGGAGTCCTGGAAACAGGGAATGGTTCCTGTTGTGCTGCCCCAAGGTGTAAACCCAGAAAAACTCTGGGACACGAGCACAGTGCAGGCCAGGAGTGGGGATTTTCCTGGTGGATGACCAGGACCCGTCAGTGCCACAGAGGTTGCTGTTCCAAATTCATCCCCGGCCCAGCATTTCCCGGGAAGCTGCACGCAACCAAAGGTGTTTAGCAGAAAAACCCAGCTGTTGTTCCTGCTGCTGGATGGGAACGCTGTGAGCTGTCATCTTGGCTTTCTCTCTTTTATTATTTAAAAGACAGAGAACAAATAAGAGAAAATGAACTGCAAATAATGACTAACAGCACTTCCAACCCAAATATTTGCTCGCATAATCACGGGGAAAACTCTGAAGTCTTGTGGAGGATGCCAGTGCTGTTCCTGATCCAGCTTGGGCCCAAAGACAGTCAGGATGCTCCTCTCCCACTGTCAGCCCTGGACACTGAGAGCTGCACTCAGGACTTCCCATCCCCTCCTGCTCCTCAGAGAAGTGGGGTGACAGAAAAGTGCTGCAAACCCAAGATGTCGCAGTGGATCTCCTGTCTGGGATCTTCCTGCAGCCCCGGGAAGTCATGTCCCTCTTGGACAAATTTCCAGCATCTCTGCCCTCAAACAGGGTTGCTTGAGTGTGTTTGTGGTCTTCAGGTTTGAGACTAAACCAACATTACCCAATCCATTCCTTCTTTTTTTTTGTTTTTCCCCGTTTTTCCTTCCCAGTTTGAACCCTGGAAGCTGAACCCGATCTTGTGCCAGCCATGCAGGACTGAGCAGAGATGTTCTGGTCACTTGGCTTCTCCAGCAAAACAGCACAAAATCTCTGGTTTCCTTGCAGGGCCAGGTGTTTCAGAATCCTCTGGAATACAGGAGCTGCAGCCCATGGCGAGGGGAGGTCTCCAGTGGAGATGTTGCAGCTGGATCCATAACCTGCACTGAGATTTCCAACCTTGGATTTCAGGGGACCGGAGGAACCGCCCAAGGTGGGGACTTTGACCTGGTGTTTTAAGCACTGTAGAATTACAGAATATCCCAAGCTGGACCCACAAGGGTCATTGAATCCACCTCCTGATCCTGCACAGACATCCCAACAATCCCACCCTGTGCCTGAGAGCATTGTCCAAATATTCCTGTTTCAGTGCCCAACATCCTCCCAGGGCTCATTCTGAACTTCCAAGAGGTCCAAGCCTGAAGCAGAAGGGTTTGTGTCCTTTTCCAATGAATATAATTAATTATTTCGCTCTTGTAATTAAGAAGGGGCAATTAGGAGTGATACAAGAAGCAAGGCAGTATTTGGCATTTCCAGAAAAACATAAACCTGTGATTTAGGCTTTAATTCCAGCAGTGGCCAGACCTTTTGTGGCCATTAAAAATATCAGGAGATCCTGTCGAGTGCTGGGTGCTGGTGATTTATGATCAAATCTAACACACAGGTAGCAGGTGGCATTTCCACACTTCCTGCAGGGGAATATATCCCAAAACGTCAAATTAGATTATCCGGCTCTTTCCATTGGAGAAAAAATGTGTGAGAAAAGCACTGGGGGAAGAGGAGGAAGGAGGGGGAGAATGTTTGCTCTATTTTAAAATTATTATTTCAGCTTACAAGTGTTGAGGTGGCTGCAAAAATTCAGAGGTGTTAAAACCCGGAGTAACAGGGAAATGTCACTTTCTCCTTGTTGGCACCATTTTCTTTCTGTCTCACAACTTTTGCCCATTGGAGAAAAATCCTTGAAACCTGTAAAGCATTAAAACATTAGGAAGAATTTTTTGGAGGTTTTTTTTTTCCAAAATGTGGTTTCGGAGTGAGAAAAATCCTGATATATTATTCCAAATTAACACTTAAAAAGAAAGAAATACATCGTTATTGTGATTTTTTTTTCCCACTGATATTTTTCCTCCAAATACATTAATCCATTGCCTGTCCTGACTTTACAGGTTTGGAAACCTCCCCTTCAACCTTATTGCCAAATCCACTTGGAAATGGATGGGACACAGAGTAAACCCAGCTATTCCCATTCCCAAAAAGGATAAACTCTGCTAGCTGGGATCCTGTTGATGATGATGATGATTGATTGATTGAGTGATTGTTATTTATTATTATTGCACTGGTGCTGGTGGTACCCTTAGGTTGGGGAAAGCTTTTTGTTTTATTTCCCCCACCAACCCTAATAAATTATTTCCCTTGCTGTGGGGCCATCCCAACACAGCTGTGCTGACGTGCCATTGTCCTGGCCTTTCTCCAGCATTCCCAGGAGGCTTGTTGGTGTTTCTATCTTCCTTACCACCTCTGTTCCCTGGAGCAGAGGATGGTTTATCTCCTGTTTTAAAGGGCTTTGCCGTACTCCAGCCCTTCCCTAAATCTCTGGCACCTGTTAATGAGATTTGTTCTGTGTTGGAGCTGAGCTGACAGGTGGGCAAGGACAATGTCCTGGAGTTTGGGATAGCTGGAGTGGGGGGGATAATTCTTGTGGGGCCGTTTCTGCTAGGTGAGCATTTTCAGAGCATCTCTAGAAGCACCAGCTTCTTTCTCCTCCCGTTTTCCCCTTGTAAATCATGCCTGAAGAGAGATTTCAGCTCAAACTTTCAGCTTCCTTTGACCTGAGCAGCTTGGGGCAAACCTGGGATCAAACCTGGGAAGAGAAAGGGGTTTATTACCAAGATAAATTTAATAGAGAGGTTTCAGTGACAATAACCAAGTACTCTCTGCAAAGTGATTTTGCTTGGAAGCAGAGTGGCCCCAGCTGAAGGTTTTGAGGATAAACCTGAGAAATATCGCAGCGTTTGACCACCAGTTCCCTCTCAGCTTGTTCCAGAGGTGGAACTGATCCACCCAGCCTGGAAAATGCCATCAGCAAAGCTGGGTTTTCTCTGACCTTTGCATCTCCCTTGAGGAAGAAGGGAGGTTTCCAAAGACTTCCCAAGCTCCTCCAGGTGAAGTTTCCCATCTTCAGACACTCTGCTGCATCCTGTGACATCCAGAGGTGGTTTGGTTTCCCAGTCACCTTTACCTTTGGTCACCCTGCCCCAGAGGAGAAGTTTTCTTTGACTGCCCAGTTAAATCCGGTTTAGTTTGGGTTTTGACAGCTGCCATAGTGTCTGATTGAATCCAGCTCCCTGCTCTGCCGTGCCTTGAGGCTCACGGTGAGCTGTGAGTGCTGCATCTGCTGGGGCACATTCCATTTCCTGGGGACATCCCAGCAATGGGCTCATCCTGGCAAACCATCAGGAGCCTCATGAGCAGTGGGGTTACACCTCAGGGGCCTGGGCACGAGCTGGGTGATCCCTGCCTTCCTCCCCTTCCATCTTTCCACCTTCTCCTCTCCTCTCCTCTCACCCCACGCCTCTTCATTCATCTCCTCCCTTCCGTAGCCAATTCACGCTCCCACAGGCGCCTTTCATCACTGCCGCTTTCCCCACTCGCCCCTGATCCGTGCGAAGGAACGAGGATGACACTTGTTGGGGGCCAGGGAGGGGACCCTGGTGGCAGATGGCAGCGGGGCTGAGCCAGGGCTCATCCATCAGCGGGCTGGCAGAGCGGGGCCGCCGCTGCCGTTTCCCGAAGGATCGGAATCCCAAGGGTGAGCCCAGCCAGGTAATTGCTGGAGAAGAGGAGGCATTTTTCACCACTGACATGGAGGAGGGGGACAGGGCCGGGCTGTGCTAATGCCACGGTGAAAGATGAATTCATCATGGGTTCTCCTTTTTTCCTTTTTTTTTTTTTATCCATCCTGCTTTGATCGATGCTGAATTATTCCCAAATGTCAAGCATCTGGTGAGCCTACAGCAGAAACCTTTCCAGCAGCTGAGGCACCGGGAAGCAGCCAGGCTGTGCCAAGACCCTGCTGCTCTTGTCATTGTCACCCTCATCACTGAAGCCAAAGGGTCACAGAATTTCCAACCCTGTCTTCAAGGGGTTGTGGTTGGGTTGTGGTGCTGCGGTGACGTTCCCTCGTCCGAGATCCATCAGGTGCAAACAGAGATGTGAGAAGTGAGGAGCCCATTTCCCAGCTTCCAACCCTTACTTCCAGCAGGAACAGACACCTGTGCCAGGGCTTTACTCCTGCCAGATCCCAGCCAAGAAACCCCCAGAGGCTTTTGCGGCTCAGGACCTCGTGCAGGTGACGGTGCCACGGGGTGGAATTGCAGTGACGTCGCTCCCATTCTGCTCCGAGGTTTTTTTGGTGCTCACACTGCTCTGGCTTACTCGAGTTTGTTGTGGTTGTGCTTGGATGCCACCCGGAGCTGCCACTTAGACAAAAATAACCCCCAAAAATGTTTACCAGGCACAGGCTCGTGGGCTCGGTGTAAACTTAGAGGGGACCCCAGTGTGAGGAGAGAAAAAAAGAGAGAAATTAATCAAGGAGGGCAAAAAAAAATCATCTGTTCCCCTCTATTTTTAGTTCTAGACATTTGCAGGATCCAGCCAGTTCTGAAGCTGATTTCTAAATTTATTCTGTCCCTTTTAAGAGAACTTTCCGCATTTTCTCCGTCTAATTTAAGTCTCTTTTCAAGTATTTTTAAAAGTGGCAGTCGAGGCCAACTTTGCCTATTGAAGTTATCTCACATTTGTCTTTAGGAAAGAGCCAATAAATCAAGGCATTATCATGGGAATTGGCAGGACTATCCAAATCTTTATGCAGCAAAATTCAGTCCTAGGTTTCAGCTGTGATTTTCAAACAAATCCTAAACGCTGCCATCCTCCCCGGAATGCATCCTCTGTTGGGAAGCAGTTCTTGGATGGTGTCGAACAGGAATTAAAAGACTTTAATTCCTCATATCCCCCTGGTCTGCCACAAGTTATTCCCATAGCATGGAATCCTTGAAAGATTCAGGTTGGAAGGGATCTTCAAGATCACCTTGTTTTTTCAGCCCTGTTCCACAGTCATTCTTCTAATTTCAGCCATTCAAAATTGAGGCTTTAGGAGCAAATTCAGTAAATTCAGTGGCTCCCTTGCATTCCAGAGGGAGAGTGGCACCAGCAGCACTGGTTTCTGTTCTCATTTTGGCCAGGATGCTCCGTTTCCTCATGACCACATTTAGGCACATGCATGCCCTCGGTGTTCGTTCTCCCTCCTCGTGTTTTCCAAGCAATCTCCTCTGTTTCCCTGTGCTCCCTGCCCCTGCAGTTCTCAGTTTACTCTGCTCGAATCCATTCTGGCCGAGGCAGGAGGAGCAATTCCCTTCTGTCAACACTGACAGAGCAGAGCTGATTCCACTCGCTCCGTTCCCACTCCTGCTTCTCCTGGGGCGCAAGTTACTCATCCACAGGGCAGAGAGACAACTGTATTCCTTCCTACTTATGGAATAGTTTGACATTTCGCCATGTCTGTGTTGATTCGGTCCCATCTTTAAATAAATATCTGCCTTTCCCACGGGAAGAGCTCCAGGAGCTCCTACCTGGGATGCGAGTCTCCGGCTGAGTTGTCTTTGTCGGGATATTGAGGAAGTGGGGAGAGGTTTTGGGGGGATTGTTTCGGGTTTAGGCAGAGCCACACCAGGGCAGCGTTCCAGAGGTTTGCAGTCCCCCATCCTCTGTGTTTGGTTGTCTTCTGGCCGAAGACTTTCAGTGTTCAGGTCAAAAAAGGAAAAGCACAATTTTCCAAAGTGGGGAGCGGGAGGAATTCCTGGGTTTCATGGAATACTCTGCTAGGAAACAACAACAGGAGGATTTTTCTAGCCATGAACAGAAGCAATTCCCAGACTTTGAGAAAGGGAGTTTTCCTTGCTGTCCTTCTCAGCACTGTGGTTTTGGAGTTCCTGAATTTCTGGATATTGCTCATGAGGTTTTTGGCTTCTGCTGAGTAGGAGAGGGCTCTGCTTTTCCTTCAGCCCAGGCTTTGGCATCTCCTGGATACCTGGAGGGATTTCCAAGGCCCATTCGAAGTACAGAGGGCAGGTAAGTGACAGTCTTAAAATCCATTGTCTCATGCAGAAGGTCCTGTGACAGCCAGCCCAGCTGCCAGGTGGGGACCCGCTGCTGCTGTCATCCCTTCCCACATTTCCAGGCCAGGTGTCCTGTGGAGAACCAGATCATCAACAGTGACAGTTTGTGACAGGCTGTGGTTTGTTGTGAAGAAAGCCAAATATCCTTAAATGCCTCAAAAGGCTGGAACGCAGACAGGGCTGTGGGATGTGGGGCTGTCTGCTACTGGTGGTTACTGGTACGGGGAAAAGCCCAAGGAGGAAGTCAGGGATACCCAAAATTACGGGTCTCAAGGGACATCCAGCTCCAGGTGGCACCTGCAGAGCCCACTGGGATGTTCCCTCCCTCTCATTTATACATTTCCCTGCCTTTGGCCGCCTGGGAAGTGCTGGTGCTGCCCAGAGCTGGACAATTCCCACCTCCCCAGGAGCTCCTGGCACCTTCTCATCACCTCATCAGCCAAGCCATGGGTGTCCTCCCCTCCCCGCAGGCCTGGGGGGTGGATTCCCACTTCCCCCGGGAAGGCTGGGTCTGTGCAGATGGGCTTTCATTCGGCTTTGAACCTGGGTTAGACCAATCTCAGCAGAGCTGCAGGTCTGTACCCCATCTGGGGAGCTTCCCATTGTTTCAAATCCTTAGGAAAATGAAATTATGCTGCAGGTTTTGGCCAGCAGCCCTGATGATGTCGTGTATTTTGGGTTGTCTGTTAAGTACCTGAATTTTAGCTAAAATTTCGGCTTTAATTGCGGTCAGGTTATCACCCTGCTGTAAAGGTCTTGAGCTCTCCCTGCAGCATCTGGCTGGGGCTGGGCAGAGTTTTCCAGGCTCTTTCCAACACCCATGGGGAGCACAGAGCAGAAAACAAATCGTTTTATGCATATTGACAAACCACCCTGTTGGAAATTCATCTTGGTCCTTCCTAGGTGTCAGCACTCCTTATATTTAAAAGAAACAAAAAAATCCCTTTCCCTCATTTGAATGTTGTTTTAGCCCTACTTTCTCACAAATTTTTATTTAAAGAAGGGTTGGATGGGTTTGAGGTTGCACATCTGGTTTGGGGTATCCAGACGTGCTGAGGGATGCTCTTGGAGCAGTTTGTAAGTGCACACACCCAAAAACAAACCTTAGGCTGGCTGAGTCCGTGGCATTGCCAAGCCATTCCCAGCCCACACGGCTCCTGGCTGCTTGCCCGAGCTGTGCAGGAGGACACAGGGGCTTGCTCACGCCTCTTCCTCCCCTTCCCTTGCTGGAAGGAGCAGATCTCCTGCAGAGAGGAAGGTCTGGACAAGGGGATGGGCACCTCTGGAGCGTGGAGGGTGTGAGATGCACTCAGACCCCTCAACCCAGCTGGCAGGACCTTGGTACAGGCTCCAGAGGGGGCCAAGAATTCCTTCAGGAAACCCCCAAAGGGGCAGAAGAACCCAGAGAATATTGGTGCTTAAGAGCTTGGACCCCCAGTGCTGTGATGAGCACAGGAAGAGGGGTGGCTTTTCCAAGATTCATTTCTCAGGGAGCAAAAAATTTGTGGGTTCAAGGAGCCCCACACACGCCCTTCCTTCTGTGTCCAGTCTGGCTACCAGGCAACCACTTCATCCCAGAGTTTTGGCCATCTAGGTGAGCCCTCACAGGCTCTGCTGGGCAGCGTGGCCGGGATCTCCCCTCGGGCTGGGATGTTTCTGGTTGCTCCTTGAGGCTGACAAACCTCTTCCTTAATTAATGACAGATGTTTGGATGAGTCTAATTCCAGTTCTCTCCACCTTGCAGCTGATTGCACACCAGTGACTGCCCCTGGGGCTGGGATACCTCTCAAGGCCTGAGATTCCCTGCCTGGACTGAGAAATCCTTCCTTACCCCAGGCACAGAGGTTCCTGACTCCCAGATCCTGGTGAGGTGCTGCTCACAGCAGGTGACTCAGTGACAGAGAAACCCACGTGGTTAATTCCTGTAGACCTAAACTGTTGTCCAAGCCTGGAACTAGGGCTGGGCTTGGCCGTGTTTTAGCTCCATCAGGAGTTTGGAAAGCAAGAGGTTATGCTCTGAACCCCATGGCTCAGTGGCAGAGTCTCTTTTTACCCTTTCGCTTCTTCCGACTCTGTGTCGATCATTTGGGCTCCATTCTACTTCAGTTTTCCCTTGTATCCATGGAGTAAGCACTGGAGCAACTTTGTCACTGGACTTTGTTGTGTTTTTACAAATCCATCTGAAAAATATTTTTGGCGATGATGGCGATTCTTTGAGCAACCCTAAATCCCTCATTCATGACAGAGGGAGGGCTGGTCCTTCCCGCTCCCACCCAAATAACCCAACCCAAGCCAGCAGGAAGGAACAGCTTTAATTGGAAGCATCCCTGGCCCTGCTGCGCTCAGCAGTGCCAGGGTCACTAATTCCGGGGGAGCTCGTGCAACAAATAGCAGGTCCCTTCTTTTCTTTCCTTTTTAACTGGAAACTTAGGAGCAACAGGCTGGTGTTTCTCCTCACATATGCCTCCCATCGTTGCCTTTTGTTGTTTTGGCTGCAGCTTTCCTCGCAGGGCCCCGCGAGCTCACCGAGCAGCAGATGGCCTCCTCCTTGCTTCATTTCCAGCCCTCAGTTTTTCCCACACTAAACCAGACTTTTTCAGGCACTACTAATCCCCTGTGCCTGTCACTGCTGGAGAAAAGCATTAATAACTCCAGTTATCCTGGAAATATCTGTCACCCACATTTGTTTTGCGTTTCCCACTGGGTAATCATGCTCCAGATCTAATTACTGCCGAAATTTCTTTTGCTCCGACGAGCAGCGTTTCGGGTTCCCTCCCTGGCTGGGTGGAAGTTTGACTCTGCCGATGGGGGGAGATCCGTGTTGATTTCCACCAGCTGAGGAGCTGCTGCTCCACGTCTTTATTCCGTGTGTGGCTGGGGGTTGTGGAGATGGCGGTGATGGATGGCTCCAAAAACCACGGGAGCTGTGCTCCTGCAGAGCAGGGATGTCCAGGAGAAGCAGGGACAGGCTTTAGTCGGGATGAGTGAATTCAGGATGAGCTGCTGGGAGAGCAAAGGGAAAGGAAGAAGGGTTTTCATCTTCTCCCGCAGGTGCAGGGAGCCAGAGCCGCCACTGTGACAGCAGTGGCAGCTGCTGTGACATGGGTTTGGTGACACGGGTTTGGTGACACGGGCTGGGGGTGTCTCCCACTGTCACACCCATCACCGAGGGTGGCATTTGGGAGCCGCCGTGACAAGGACAGAGCCAGAGCTGGCTGGGTTCTCCTCCTCCTCAGCTGGCTCACACCAGGGCTGAGCTTTGGGAAGGCGCAGGAGAGCAGATGGCAAATCCCTGGATCCCGGAGGGAGGGCAGCGCCGGCTGCCCCGCGGCTCTCCCGCCTTCCCGCAGGTTTCCATTCAGATTTTATGGATCAGCAGCGACACACGGGACAGGAGCCAGCTCCTCCCCACCTGCCACCAACAGGGACCAGCGGTGGCACCATCCCCTGGGAGCGTCCTGCTGCCCACAGCTTGGGAACAGCCAGCACTGGGGGAACTGGTCAGACTGGGGAGAGTGGAACCTCACATTGAACCTCTGGATAAAGGGGTGGAAAGGGAACTCCCAGGATGGGGGTCACTGGGATAATGGGAACATGGGGATCAAGCAGGGAAGGAGGGAGCAGGGCTGGGAAGGTGGCAGGGCCAGGTTGGCTCTGGTTTCAACCATAATTCACTCACACTGCTGGCACCAGGATGGGCTCTGGAGCAGACCAATGGGGACTATTGGGAATGGCCATGGAAAAGCCCATGGCACCAGGAAAACCACATGTTGTGGTGCCTAACAGAGGGAGCTGGGCCTAGGAGCACACACATGAGCAAAAGCCCCCAGTTATCCCATAGGCAGCAGTGTGACTCTGGGAGGGACTTGGGGACAGGACAACAACCCCAGCTCCGGGGCTGTAAGTCTGCAATGAGCACTCCAAGTAATCTTAAATCAATGGATTTGGGATTGTCCATGGCTTAGCTTTAGCAGCTGAGGCCATGGAAGAGAATTGATGTCCTGGACAAAGCTCAACCAACCACTTCCACCTACAGAGAGGCAGAAAAAATGGATATATTAACCACAAGAAGAAAGAGGGAAGGATTGGGTTTTGCTTGGTTTGCTCCCCGGCAGCATCCAGGACATGAACAGGGAGAAAAGGGCTGTTAAAAAATGCAAGGAGTGGGGAAACAAAGGAGAGACAAGATGTCTTTTCTTTTTTCCTTAATTAATCTTGGGAAGTGATGACAGCAGAGGATGAGGAATGGGAAGTAAATGCTCTGCTAACAGCCTTTCATAGAGATCCCTGCGTTTGACAAATGAGCTCAAAGCCACAGGCCTGGAACCGGAGCTCTGCCAGCACATCGGGGCGAATACAGTGGTCAGAGGCTTGGAGCAAAGGGTTGGGAGGGGAAAAGGCCTCACATCCCTGCCTGCTTGGGATTTGCTCCAACATTTGCTTTGCCAGTGCCTTTGCTGGATGTCCGAGGGCTACTCTGCTCCAGCCGCCCCTCCTGTGCCACAGGAGGTGCCTGTAATTGGAATTTTAGCCCATGGATCCTAGCAAAACTTCGGTGCTCCACCACTAGTGCTGGATCCAGGATCTGTCTTGCACTTTCCATGTTTCTATTTTTTTGCTCTGGAAAAATTTCTTGATTTTTTGGGGGTGCTTTTAGAGGCACAAGTTCCAGCCCGTGTCAGTGAGGGATCCCAGGCTACATCAGAGAGATCTTGTGACGATAAATGTAGAAAAGGCAGGGGATGTATTAAGGGTTAGCATCAGAAATTGAAACATTTTGGGGGATGAAAATAGAAGGAAGAAACAGAAGAAGCAAACAGAAGAATGGGAATTAAATGGAACAGAATGGAAGAAAAAACGAAGACTAGAATAGAATAGAATAGAAAAATAGAACAGAATAGAATATAGAATAGAATAGAATAGAATAGAATAGAATAGAATATAGAATAGAATAGAATAGAATAGAATAGAATAGAATAGAATAGAATAGAATAGAATAGAATAGAATAGAATAGAATAGAATAGAATAGAATAGAATAGAAAAAATGGAATTTGAATTTGAATAGAATAGGAATCATTAAAAGGCTTTTTTAACACAATAATCCTACATTTCGGAGGGATTGTATTTTAATTTGGTTATCGCTGTATTTCTGGCATTTTGATTCCAAGACCTGAGCTGAATTTTTTTTGGGGGGGTGGTTTTGCTTGGATTTTGATTATTCCTCAGCAAATTGGGACTGGGGCTGGCAGTGATCACCTGAGAGCAGCTGGAGACACGGAGCTGTTACTCCCCCGGGGACAATTCCAACTATAAACTTTATTGCCCCATAAAGAGGAACCTGCAACATCAGAGGCTTTTCAGGGATCAATAAAATCAACGTTAACTAAATTGTCAGCAGTCACTCTCCCCCCCACCCCCCAGCCTGCTCTGCTCTTCCATTCCAATTAGGCTAAATTGGGACTCTGGATTTTGGGTGGGAGCCAAACTGTCAATCCCATAATCGGTTATGAACAATGTAAGCAATGTCTGTCTAATCTGTAAACGAGCAGCTCGTCTGAGAGGCTCCTGTAATGATGCTAAAACAAGCATTGGCTTGGGAATTATTCATGTCTGGAAAGAGCTGGGGGGGAAAAAATCGCCTTTGGGAACTGTTGATCATAAAATCCCAGAATGATTTGGGTTAGAAGGGACCTTAAATATTGTCTTGTTCCACCCCCTGCCATGGGCAGGGACACCTTCCACTATCCCAGGTTGCTCCAAGCCCCGTCCAGCCTGGTCCTGGCAGTTTAAGGGGCTTCAAAACCCAGTGCAACCTCTTCCCTCAAGGGTAAATAGGAAGAAAATGGGGAGGGAAAAGGGGAAAATTCAAGGTGGGATGGATTCCAGGTATTTTTAGTTACACGGTTTGGTGCCTTGTACTCTGTAAATGGGGTGGGCGCAGAGCTGGGGCACCCAGGGGCTGCTGGGGGCATTGGGTGTGGATGAAGTGCCCGGGGTAAACCATTCATTCCTCACCAGGAACGTGTCAGCTACTCCAAACTCTGGAATATTCAAGTGGAGGCAGCCAGAACCCCCCAGCAGCGAAGGAGCTGCTGGCACACTCAGGGACCCACCACACCCAGGGCATCACTGGCCAGGTGTGAAACAGGCTGTGAAATGCAAACACCTCCCGAGGAATGAGAGCTGTGCCAGGAAGGGAGACTGGGCAGGAGGAGCGAGGAAATCCCACTGACCCCGAGGTGTCTCCGTGGCAATGCCCTGTGCCTGCCAACCAGGCAGCAAAACAAGCCTGGAGGAAATCACGGGAGCTGCTTTTGGGGGATTTTGGAGGAAATTCCACAGTGTGAGGGAGCTGCAGTCTAAGCAGCCACAGACTCAGTGGGAATGGCAGGGAGGATTTTTGGGAAGAACACCCGACTTTTCCCCCACTCACCCCACATGAAATTCCAGGATTTCCCCAATCCTGAATCCATCATTTCCCCTGGAAGGCATCTCAAAGGCTCTGCCTGCTCTAATGCCCCTCTTCATCTCCAGCAGCACAGGTAAGAATAGCAACGATAAAAAATTAAAAGCTCCAATAAACATTATTGATGCCATTGCTAACGAGGCAGAGGGAGAGAAGGAAGAGGAGAGGATGCTGAGGTGATAAATACGGCGTGTCAGCCATAAATTACAGCCGTCATTAGGCTCCTGCAGTGGGGCCTGACAAATTGTTTTGGGGAAGTACAAGCTGAGCTGCACCTTCCAGTCTCAGCTATTCCGAGGCTGCACCTTAAAAAAAAAATCAATCCAATCGATTCTGTATCAATCTGAGATGCAGCTGGAATCGTGCTCCCAACCTGCTGCACTCCTTGGGAAGGATGAGGGCTGTTTGCAGTGGCACTGGGTTGGATTTGATGGAGTAAGGAAAGGGGAAAGGATGCAGGGCTTGCTGCAGGTCCCCAGCTGGGTCTGCAGGCTGCCATCACCCTGCTCACTTCCCAGTCTGAGGATTTGTGCTTCTTTGACCTAAAGAATGGGCTTTTCCATGGTTGGATGGGGATGATGCCCTGCTGGGGAGAGTCTCAGCACCCAAATCTCAGGGGGTAGGAGCTGTCTCAGGTGGCACTGTGGTGATGAAGGGGCAGCAGCTGGTCCTAGAATTCCCAGTTCTGATGGCTGGATGTCCTTCTGTGACCATCCATGGTAGTACAGGAGGTGCACCCACCTCTTCCAGAGTTTTTTGTAATTCCAGAGAATGCCAGCCCCCTTCTTCCCAACCTGATCCTTGTCCCTGGCGTTTAGCTGAACTCACGGTTAATAAAGAGGGGGTTGATGCCCTCAGGGTGGTCCCACCTCTCCCTGTGCACACAGATTTTCAGCTTCCAGTTCTCTCCATGCTCTCGTATCCCAGCTCTGAGTTTCATCCAGCCCCACCCCTTCCCACCCCTGCAGCTCCACCACAAAGTGATGACCCCTGAACTGCCAAAAGCACCCCAGGATTGCTTCCACCCCACACCTTACAGACCTCAGCTGGCAGAAAAACAGAGAAAAGGGGGAAAATCCATGTGCAGGTGTGGTCTTTGCAGAAGCCATTCATCCCAGGGCTCTTCCCACCAGGCCCTGAATGAGACTCCTGCAGTGGATGATTTGTTTTGTCCTTCTCCTGCCGGCTCAGATTAATCTCTGCTCCTGAAGTAGTGGTGTCATTTCTCGGAGACGTACGGCGGCAGGAATCAGGGAGCCCCATAAATTGGAGACAATTCCCGATCCATCCATCTTCCTTCCCACTCTCCATCCCCACTCCTCTCCTCAGGGCAAGGGCAGGCCCTGCAGGTGCTGGCACAGCCACTGCTTTGTGGACTAATAAATATTAAAAACCCCTCAGGATGGGAGAAGCTGGGACAACAGAGGGACTCCGGTGCTCCAGAGCAATTTGCTTTCTGCTGCTTTCCCTCCTCGTGCTTGGCTGGAGCCAAGGAGCTGGTTTGTGATCCTTGATGAAATTCCACATTCCTAACTTTTTTTTTTGGCGGGGGGAACCCCCAAACAAAACAGGAAACGGTTTTGAGCATCTTCTCATTGCAACAGCTGGACTGAAGGGCTGGGCCTTTGGAGGAGAGACCAAAGTGCAGGGTGATGGGATTTAGTCGGGATATGGGTGTGGATGTGGGGATGGAACAGGAGCACGGGGATGCACTTGGTGCAAAACCATCCTGCACAGAGGTCTCAGAGCTGTCCCCTCTGAGCCCAAATTGTGGTAACATTTACCTGAAACACCCCCAGTGAATGAGATGTGATCAATGAGACAGCATCAAATCGCTAAGGTTGGAAAAGACCTCCGAGGTCATCAAGTCCAACCCTCAAATCCCTGTGTATGTGTGTAAACGTCTGTCTTTGTGCACACACACAGAATGTGCACACAGAAACAGACAGGCAGGCAGATAGATTGTGACTGGGAACAAAATGAAAGCTTGGAGGAGCCAGGAACACCACAATTTATTATTTATGGAGCCCAGGATGTGACAAGCCGTGCACAGGCCTGGCAGCAGCAGCCGCCTCTCCCTTCAGGATTTTCAGGAGCTTGCTGAGGCACAGACAAACTGGAGGGAGAGCCCAGAGGGCTGCGGGGAGCCACTTAAGGCTGGCTGGAGGAAGGGGATGAGGCTCTGGCACTCCCAAAATTCCAGCTGTTCCCTAAGTGCCCTGTCTGCGCTCATCAGTGTAAGGCAGCATCCCCCGTGGTGCGGCTCCATCGCTCCCGAGCTGCCAGATGCTGCTGTCCTGGGACACCAGGAGGGTGACAGGACTCGGAGGAGGACGTGTCCCCTGAGGGAAAGCCATCACCTGCACGTCCCCTCACCCAGACCAGGCAGCCACCTCCAAAAGGAGAGCAAAAGGGCACCATTTCTCTGGTATTCATTTTGAAAGCTGCCTGGGCTCGGCTCAGCGTCTGCCCGTCTCTGTTTGCCTCTGCTGAGAAGATTCATTACTTTGATGGATTTGTGTAATTTTTTCAAGTGCTTCGGGTGACAAACAATAAAACACACTTCACGCTCGTCTCCAAGGGGCTGGGGGAGCGGGGGACACTGCACAGGGGGTTTCTCCCAGGAAAAGCTCATTCCTCCCACATTTTGGGCAGAGCAACTCTGTGTGTGCCAGCAGGGAAAGCCCTGAAGGGCCACGGGAATTCGGGGGCTTTGCCTGCTGGAAAGGGCAAGGCCATGGGTGTGAGCAGAGCTGCTGAGCCTCCAAAATCCAACCCAGCCCTCTTTTCCTTCAGCTGCAGCAGAGCAAACAGATGTGGTGTCGGGATAAATGGTTAGGATTGGGATCAGGGCAAGGAGGGACATGGGAACGCAGCTATAAGCGATGTTGGCAGCTTATGGACGCTGCTGGGTGTCTCCAAGAGGGAAGGATTTCATCCTGAGCATGGCTTCTGAGCAGATTATCATCTCAGCTGGGACTCCCTGGGCTCAGCAGGAATAAATTATTCCAGATTGAGCCAGACGAGCTCAGTCACTCTTGGTGACAGAATTGGCCAGGATTTGCGGCCAGGAGGATCACGGACAAGGGAGGGCAGCACGGCTTTGGAAACCTCTTATCTGTGGAGATACTGGACCCAGAGCACAAAAAGAGCCCAGTCCCATGGCACCTGTGCCAGGTGACTGGAGTGGGGACAGGGACATGGGCAGGGACAGGGACAGGGACAAGGCTGGTAGCCAAGGCAAGGTCAAGACACAGAGTTAAGTCCATGTGGCTCTGGCTGAGGTCACTTGAATGGTATTTTTGGGTCTTAAATATTTCATGGTGCCCTGGAGGCGTGATGGGGAAGGGGCTGTGTCTTCCTGCAGCCAAGCCCAGAGCAAGCACATTCCTTGTGCTCCAGCCGTGCCTCAGTTCCAGCTGGGATCTCCAGCTGGGTTTCCAGGTGCGGGAGTTGGTGTGGTGAAAACGGCCTGGGATACTTGTCCAGCTTTGGCTTGCACCTTCCCAGTTCCCCAGGGCTGGAATTAAACTTCCTGTGCAATGCTGGGAAGTGCCAGTGCTGGGATGGCTCGTGGCACAGCAATCTCCTCACAGAGCTGAACCTGAACCACCGAGGCTCCCCCGAATCTCCCTGGCACCCAAACACAGCCCAAGAGCTCTGCCCACTGCCCACAAATCTGTGGCCATTTGGGTGGGCACTGGGGAGCTTTCATGGATCACTGGGGTTGGAAAAGTCCTCTGGGATCATTGATTCCAACCACTAATCCGGCACTGCCAGGTCCACCACCAAACTGTGTGCCTAAGCAGCACATCTACAGCTCCAGGTGCATTCCAAGGTGAGATGGAGATGGAGATGGAGATGGAGATGGAGATGGAGATGGAGATGGAGATGGAGATGGAGATGAGATGGAGAGGGAGATGGAGATGGAGATGGAGATGGAGATGGAGATGGAGATGGAGATGGAGATGGAGATGGAGATGGAGATGGAGATGGAGATGGAGATGGAGATGGAGATGGAGATGGAGATGGAGATGTCAATATCTCCCAAAATCAGCCCAAGGGAAGCAGCAAATAAGTGGTGAGCAGCAGGAGGCTGAAGGAGAAGACAGCTCTGATGGGTGGGGGGCCACCACCACCTCCAGGAGTGAGAAGAGTCTCCATTTCTGCCCGGGCTGTGGGGTGTGCTCTGAATTCTCAGAGATTATTCAGCCTGGCATTTGTACCCCGATCACAGCACACAGAGGAGCATGCCAGGCAGCAGAGCTGCTCGGGTGCAGAGCATCAGCCATGCGTTTGGGCAGCGCCTACAAGCAGACAAGGACAAAGTCAAGAGAAGTGTTTGCTTGGGCCTCACCCCTCATGAAATAAAAAGCAATAACTAAGGAGAGTGGGAAGGAGAGGCACTAACAGCCTGGATTTATCCAGCTTTGAGAGAAAAATCTCTGCTGCTGACCTGTGGATGAAAGTGCAGATAACTGTTTTAGTTTTCGCTGGGGAGAGCCTCAATTCTCGCCTGAAAAAACCCATTTCTGCTCTTTGGGGAATGAGCTGGGCCTTGATCTATAGCTTTGGCTCCCAGAGAGCAAATGAAACACTTTCTCTTTTCATCCACATCCCTAAAGGACTCACCACCATGAAAAATGGGAGCAACTCCCTCGGAGGGAGATTACCAGCTCAATTTGCCATCAAATCATGGATTCTGGTCGGTGCTGCTGGCACAGACACAGTGTCCACAGCTGCTCCTGCCTCCAGAGCCTTCTCCATCAGGGTGGGGTCGGAGTGGAGAGGGAGGGAAGGGCAAGGGGAGGAACAGATCCAGGGAGACGTGGGGAAGGAGAAAAGAAGGAGAAGAGGAAGGAAAAAAAGAAGAGGAAAGGGAAAAGAGGAAAAGAGAAGGGAAAGGGGAAAGGGGAAAGGGGAAAGGAGAAGATGAAGGGGAAGGACACTGGGAAGGGGAAGTGAAGGGGTTGAAGAACAGGAAAAAGGGGAAGAGGAGAAGGAGAAGGAGAAGGAAAAAAGGAGAAGGAGAAGGAGAAGGAGAAGGAGAAGGAGAAGGAGAAGGAGAAGGAGAAGGAGAAGGAGAAGGAGAAAGAGAAGGAGAAGGAGTGATCTTCTTTGGGAGCAGGAAGCAGAGAAGAGCTTTCTCTGGCACTGTTGTGTGTTTTGCCACTTGCAAAATTCTCCCTGGTGCTCCCGAGAGCCCCCAGCTCTTCCAGCAGTAACTGGGAAGTTGGGGAAACGTGTCAGGAAACTTTCCACAAAGTGGCTTTGGGGTTTGGTCTTTGGAGCTGCAGCTGAAGAGTTTCCCTTTCCTCTGGGGCAAAGGGAGTCCTGCTCCAGGCTGGCCAAAACAAATCACTTTTTGGAGCTTTACTCTTTGGATGGAAGAAGCAGAGTTAACTGTTGGAGAGAAACACCAAAATTAGCAGCACCACCCAGTCCAAGCTCTTGTACCCCACAGTCTTTTGACCCCATGATCCTCCAGCAGCACTGGTGCAGATTTCCAGGTTTTTCCCTCTGCCCTACACCCCAGTTTGCTGGGCTGGAACCGCTCGGTGGAAGACTGGTTTCACATCCCTTTATTCCCAGAATTCAAGGAGAGCAATGACTGCACTGTGCCCAGTCACCTTCTTTTGAAATGCGGGAGTCTGAGGGCTCAGTTCCTAAATCTCCCCATTTATTGGTGCAGTTACAGGGCACAGATTTGGCGGGAACTAAACCCAGGCATGAGGAGGTTGCCCAGGAGCAGGACATTGTCTTGAGCTGGGGCCAACGTGTTTCACTCTGGAAGATTTCTGGGAAAGGCATAATGGATTTGCTAATTATTGATATTATTTAAGCAACAAGAGTGAAAATTGAAGCGAAAACCTGCTTCCCAACCCCAACAATAGCAGATATTTGTCATGGCTGTCAGCCATTCAGACCTGTGCAATTTCATAGGTTTCATAAGCCCTCGTTAATTTTCTTGTTTGGGAGGATTTGCTGTTTTAATGAAACCTATTTACACCAGCGACTGCTGAAAAATCATTCATTAGAGGACAAGAACTATTGATTATTTTCCTCCAGCTACTCAGCCATGTTCTAGCCAATTACTGTAACCAATAAATAAAGAAATATCAACCTTGCATTCCTGCCAGTCTCTCCAGCAGAACTTTATTCCCCTGGATAAGTCGCGGCGTGGCAGCCTCGAGGAAGGCTGTGCTGGAGAAACCTCCTTTAACATTTATGTCACATTGCCATCCTCTGCAAGGCTGGAGAGGGAGAGCTGCCAGTCAGCCTTTCGTGTATTTCCTAAAGAAAACATTCACTGGGCACACAGGGAGATTTAGGGATGCAATAGCGTGAGGCTTGGAGGAACTCCTGGCTTGTGGCCAGGACTTCAAGTGGGAGATTTGAATGCAAATATTTGGCCCCATTGGCAGAAGTCCCAAGCTCTGGAGAGGAGGATCCAGCTCACCTGACCACGTCACAACCCAGCCTGGGCTGCTCAGGGCCCCCAAACCACCCCAGCACTGCAGGCAGCCCTGCAAAGCTCAGGTTTAAGCCCAACACCTCATTTTATGAAAGCAATCCTTAAGCGTGGATTTGTCTGTGAGTTTTGCCTCGTGGCTTTGCTGGGTCTCAGCTTAATGGGGAAATGTTTTATTTAAATATTGTATTACAAGAGGAGCCATGGCTTTCAAACCTTGGCCATTTGCACACATTTTAATGGGCTTGGGGGGAAAAAGGAGAAATCTGTCTGCAGGTTTTTTGACAGAGTTGTAATTAAAGAGGGTTTTTCATCGAGAACATCTGTTTCTCTTGACAGATATATTCTTGTTGGGAGAAAAAGAAGTGCCTAAAAAAACAGTTTGTCAGTCTGAGCTTTTTATAGGTTTTCATCCAAGAATATTTATCTTGAGGCTTTTTTTGACAAAAATAAAAGAAGTTGATATTTCCTGGAAAGAGAAGAATTCAGGTCCAGGCTGAGATTCCACAAATGTTGTAAGAGTGGTGGCAAACCCCAAGCCTTTGCTGAGCTGCCTCTGCCTTTTCCACAGCTCCTGATACAGGAGAAGGGAAGCTCTCACCCTTCCCAGGCACCGCGGAAACAAATCAAATAATTCATAAAAATCATTAAAATCAAATCAGACAGACGAAGATGAACGGCTGGGTGAAGGGGTCACACTCTCACATCCACGTGCATGCAAATTTCTCTGTATCTGTGTATATATATTTTTATATATTTATATGTAAGGGTTTTTTTTTTTTTATTTCTTTCCAAGCTGGGAGCACTGAAAGTTCCTCCTCAATAATTTCCCTGTAGTCCTCGTTAATTCCTTAAGATTTTCCCCACCTCTTTTCAAAGCCTAAAGTTCAAAGACGCAGAAAGGAGCTGCCTCAGCACTTTCTTTTTCTCTCCTTTGAAACTTTTTCAGCGAAGTCCAATCAGGCCAATTAACTCCTCCTTTCATTTATTTCCCCCTCTCCTTGAAGGGAAAATGGGATGTGGGGCTTGACTGAGGTGCAAACTCCTGGGGAATTTGCTGCTGCGGGAGATGCCCGGCTCCTTGGCAGCCGTGTCCACGTGGATCTGTTGATCCCTAAATCCTGTCCCTGAGCATCCCTAACTCCTGTCCCCACTCCTGGAGTGGGGCTGACACCCAGGAGGAGCAGGACAAGCCCAGGACAGGTCCCTCTGCAGCGGGGTGAGCTCGCAGTGCTCCCCAGCACTCTCCTGGGTGGAGGCAGCACCAGGAGAAGACCTGTGGGGAAGGAAATGCTCACGTCCTCCTCCTTGTGCCTGCTGTTCTCCTTCATTTTTCCCTTGTGGAACTGCAAGAGCCAAACTGGAGACCCATCTCTGATGACACAGCAGGCTGTGCACAGCTGAGCGTTCCCGTGGCAGCTTTTCCATCAGCCATGGGTGCCAGGAGCTCGGGGAAGTCTCACCCTCCCCACCCGAGGCTCAGCAATCAATCACAGGATGGGAGGCAAAGATTCCCCCCCGGAAATTCCCTCGGGATGCGGATCTCTTGGCGCCTGAGCACTTCTTCACTCCATCACCCCAGGCATCAATGCAAAGTGCAGGCAGTAATTACAGCAGGCATTAAAGCTCAGTAATTGTAGGAACCGTGAGTGTTTAATGCAACAACACTCCGGGAGCCCTTGTGGGGTTTTTGTGTGTGTGGCTGGGAAAAGGCCCAGGGAAGCCCCATAAAACATAGCATAAAATCCAGATACATAAAGGTCAGGGTAGTAAATATAAAAATAAGCATCACATCCCGTTAAATATTTATCATTAGTGACGTTTTCATTACAGAAGGGCTGGGATTTACTGACTCTCTAGCAATTGTGGGCACGGCAGGCCTGGAGTCTTGGCTCAAGGCCATGCAGGAAGTGAAAAAAGGCTTGGAAATGGGATGGAAATACATTTAAAATGGGGATGTGTGGGTTATAGGCATTGTTCTGCTGTTTTTGAAGCAGCTTTAGCTGAGAAAAGTTCACTGAAAGTGCTCCCCGCTGCTCAGGGTGACTCCTGGGGTGTCCCAGGGCAGCAGGATATCCCAAAGGAAAAGGCATTTAGGGTCAGGGAATGGGAACATCCCTTCCCTCGCTGGTCACTGCTCCCTTCACACAGTGGGACCTGACCTGAAAAATGAAATCAGAACCTGAAGGGCTTTTGCAATGGTCAGAACAAAGCCAGGACTCTGACAAGGAAAGAAATGGGACTGAAAAACAAGATTAAAGGTGGGTGATGAGCAATTCCATTGAAATACCCCGAGAACATGGAAAACCTCTCCTTCTGTGTGAAAGGAAAGGTTTCCCCACGGAGAAAGCCCCATCCTGAGAGTGTGTCAGCTCCAAAAAAAAACCCCATTCCTATGGCAAACACCTCTGTGTGAGGGACCCTCAGCAGCAGGGATGGAGAACCACTGGTCCCAGCTGAGAAAACCCCCCACACACCTTTCAGGGTGGCTCTGGAGAAGAGTTCATTATCTCTAACCCCTTGTCTAAGTGCCAATTCATCCACGCACTTCATCTGCTCCTCCTTAATCAGAACATCTTCCTCGTAAGGAGGTGGAGCAGGGAGATGGGAAGGTGATGGTGGCAGTGCTGGTGGAGGGTTTCCTTTGGAGTTTTCAGACCAAGGGTGAGACGAGGCGTGGGTGACTCCTCCTCAGCAAACGCGGTCTCCTCCAGAAGCAGCACGCATTCCCTAGCCAAGGTGGGTCTCTGTTTGCACCAAATCCATTGGGAGCAGCATCTCTGGATGCTGGGAAGGGCAGGGTGTGGGGCAGGCAGCCCCCAGTGCTGCAGAGCAAAGGCAGATGAGTGCAGGTAACTGTGCACATCCACAGATATTCCCCAGGCTTCTCTCGTGGCTTCCCCGGGATAAACCCCAGCTCCTCTGGCAAGGGACCTGTGTTTTGTTGCTCTTTTTTCTGGACAAATCCCAAGTATTGATCAGATACACACTCCCAGGGCTCCCCTAAGAGGGAGGAGTGATGGAGACAGAAACGTGCTTGCACGGGGCTCGTTTCCAAACCAGCTCTTCGTGTTCTCCTGCAGCGCTGCCTTGGCCTCTCCATGCCCTGTCCCACACATCCCACCCCTCACCTTGGGGGCCAGGAGCCAGGGAACCATCCAACCCTTCAACAGCCCTCAGAGGGGAATCCCAGCGGGCCAGCAGAGGCTCCCTTGGCTGCAGAACCTGCATTTCCACCCCGGTCTCCTCCTCCGTGTCCTTCTCGACTCTGACACCTCTGTCCTTTCGTTGTCCTCTCTGGGGGCCTCTGTGGAGGAGTCACAGATCCTGTGAGTGGGCAGAGCCCTCCCCGTGAGCAGAAGTTTTTAACCTTGGTTCCTGCATTGTCCTTGGCCCAGGGGGAGTCCTGGCCCTGGGCAGCACCTACAGAGATGTTCATGGCCACAGCCAGGAGGCACAATGGAATCCCAAACCACCATCCCACAGGGAAAGGGCATTTTTGCCATGTCCCTGAATTTGAGGACGTCTGAAGCCAACACATCCATGTGACAGGAAAGGGGGACCTGGTGGGACCCTCCCACCCACCACTGGCAGAGCTGGATGGTGGCTGAGGCTGGGAGGATTGAAGAGGAGTCTGAGATGTGCCCAAGGTCCTTGATTTTGGAGCTAAAGGCATAGAGGGAAGGAATGAACAAGGGATCTGAATGGAAGAGACTCACTGGCCTGGATGTCACCAGGCCAGTGAGTTTCTTCCATCAGTGGAGAGCTGGGGAAGGGGCTGGAGCCCCAGGAGCGGCTCAGGGAGCTGGGAAAGGGGCTCAGCCTGGAGCAAAGGAGGCTCAGGGGGGACCTTGTGGCTCTGCACAGCTCCCTGACAGGAGGGGGCAGCCGGGGGGGGTCGGGCTCTGCTCCCAGGGAACAGGGACAGGAGGAGAGGGAATGGCCTCAAGAGGTTTAGATTGGAAATTTGGGAAAATTTCTTCATTAAAAGGGTTGTCAAGCACTGGAACAGACTTGTCCCAGGGCAGCGCTGGAGTCACCTTCCCTGGAAGTGTCCAAGGCCAGGTTGGACAGGGCTTGGAGCAACCTGGGGTAGTTGAAGGTGTCCCTGCCCATGGAAGGGAGTGGGACAGGGTGGGATTTAAAGTCTCATCCAACCCAAACCAGTCTGAGATCCTCTTAAGGAGCTGGGAACTGACTGGTGCCTCCAGAGATGTTGCTGCAGGAAGTTTTCCCATTCCTGGGGCCCTGCGTTGGTGGTGATAAGGAAAGGGTTAACTCTGCCTTGGGAAGGGCTGGCACACACAAGTCCAGAGTCCCTTTCAGCCCTATTTTTCCCAAATTCATCTGATCACCTATGCAGCATCACTTTAGGATGGTCTAAGCCTTCTGCCAGCCTTGCTCCTTCTCTACCCATGACCTGCTGAGCCAAGGTAGGCAGGCCTGGAAATTTGCCTCACACTTTTCAGGAAGCTCATTCCTCAGAAAATAAAAGTGCAAATAATTTGGCCTAGAAACTTCAGCTGTGATTTAGTACCTTGCCCACAGCAAAGAGCATTGCCCCCAGAGAGAGTGGGGATCTTCCATTATTAACAGCAGGACGTGCCCGTGCTGGGAATCTGCCTGGCAGCAGCAGCAGGCACAGCTCAGGGCTGCCTCTGGAACTGGAATAATTATGCTGGGGCCCTGAGAGCAGTGTTTGGTCTCCCCGTGTCCCCTGGCTGGGGTGGCAGCTGTAGCAGTGACCCTGGGGTGTCACACCACTGGAATTGCTGCAGGAGCCGGGGGAGGTGTGCTGGGAAAGCTGCTGCGGGCACAGCTGGGCAGGTTTTGTCTGGGAAAGGGATGAGAAGCCAGAACAGCAGAATGCTGTGACAAATGACAAAGTCAGAAGCTCGAGGATTGGGGAAATGTGTTTCAGGTCCTGGAAGGCACCAGGGTCTGGGGGAGCCATGGCCAAGGACGGAGATGTCGTTGCCTGAAGAGGTTTTGGACTCTTCATCCCTGGCAGTGTCCAAGGCCAGGTTGGACGGGGCTTGGAGCACCCTGGACTAGTGGAAGGTGTCCCTGCCCGTGTCAGGGGTGGAATGGGATGGGCTTTAAGGTCCCTTCCAGCCCAAACCAGTCCAGGATTCTACAATTCTGTGGTTCTGTGACATAACAAAGATTTCAGGCCTCGGGTCCCCCCTGGGAAAGGCATTGTCCCAGCTTCAGCTGGGCTCTTGGACAAGCACTGAGCTCATCTCAGCCCATGGCAAAGGCTTCAGGAAGCCAGGACACCAGGACACCAGGACACTTCTGCAAGGGGTGCACAGCCCTCCCTCCCACCGTGTGCAACCTCCCTGTAAAGCTTCTGGTGACAGTGACACCCTGTCCTCCGCAGGCTGTCTTAGATCCCAATGACTGGAGACACTTCCCAAACCCTACAGGATGAGCCCTCATCCCCTTCCCTGGATGCCCTTCCTGGTGAGCTGCTCTTCCTCAATGGATTTTTCATGCCCCCAGCAGCCCCATCAGTGGTGGGCCAGCCCTCCTGCTCTCTCCCAGTCCATCCCTGCTGTCCTGCCTTCCTCCTCCTGCCCCCCATGCTCCCACTGTCCCCTCCACTTGGCTTTCCCTTCACCTCCTGGAGAACACCAGGGCTCAGAGCCCAGCAGCATCCCTGCCTTCCCTATGTGCCCTCCCCATCCCAACGTTGCGTTTCCTCCATCCCCTGCTCTCCACAATTTCACTCCCAGCTTTATTTGGAGCTCTGCCTTCTCCTCCCTCCCTCCCTCTCAGTAAAAATGTCTTAACAAGCTCAAGCCTTGCTTTGTGTTCAATCAAAGCCTGAGCAGTGTGCGAGGGCCCAGCCAAACCCGATCTCAATGGTGCCGTGCCCATTCACATCAGACGGAGCCCGTGGAGGTAATTTACTGCAGACAGGAACCGGGGGCACAGGGCAGCTCATTAGTGCCTGGCATTATTATTATTGTGTGGGACTAAAACAGAACATCTCTTTCATTTATTTCTATTCCTGGTGAATGCAAATGGGGGACCAGGACCAGAAATCCCGCCCGTACCAGTCCTTGCGGGTCACCATGGATTCCAGGAGGGAGGAAAAGCTGCGCAACGAGAACACGCCAAGAGCCTCAAACCTCACAGAGGCAACAATTTAAAAGGATTTCAAAGGCTGTTTCCATAAGCCTTTGGGGACTCCAATGGAGCATATTGATTAAACTTCGGAAGCAGCTAAAAGCAGCTCCACCATGGCTAATTAATACAGCGATGCCCCGATGCCCCTGTTCTTGTTTTACCAAGCTGCAGCCTGTCAAATCAATTAATATTCACCGCCCTGATGAAAGCAAAACCCTGCCTATCATTTGCTGAACGGATCGATGCTCGGACTCCCGCGATACCGTGAAGTGACCTGTCCTGTGGGGTTCAGTGGGGTGTGCTGCAGATGCTTCTGGGGTGACACCAGACAAGCAAAGCCATCAAGCCCTTTGTTTTGACTCTCTAATCCAAACAGGGTTTCTGTCTGATGTTTGCTGTGTAGCTGGAATCCAGGGATTCCTAGGCAATGACAATTCAAGGTGACTATTCCCTATTTCAATGGACCTGCCTGTGCTTTTAGGATGGCATTTGGGATGGGGGATTGTTGGGGTGCCCTGTCCAGGGCCAGGAGTCAGACTCAATCCTGACAGATCTCTTCCAGCTCAGGAAATTCTGGGATTTTATGATTCTACACCCACTGCATTTCCTCCCCTGCACCAGGAGAATAATTTTCCATTTTTCTGCCTGTCCAGTGGAGCTCACGGCTGGTGCTGTCTCTCACTGGACACCAGTTCAGGACTGATTTAATGCTGCCACTGTGGGGACTGCAAAATATTCTAAAATGGGGCTTCTGGTGTCCCAAGCCACCTTAAGCAGAAGATCAAACCTGGTCTGGTGACATCTTCTAAAGCTGCTCTCTTGAACACACCCTGGAGAAGTCAGACACCTCCACGAGACCTTCTGGGGGGGCTTTAGGCAGCCCTGTATTTATGCACAGCTTCTTTTAGGGCTAAGGAGCCAAATTTGACCCTCCTGGCTCATCAGAGAAGAGGAATTCTGGGGACAGGAGTGGTTCCAGGCAGGACCATGCAGAGTGCAGACCACCTGGATGCTGTGCCAGAACAGGAGCCTGTCCTTGCTCCGTGTGCTTTGGGGAGTCTTTGGTAGCTCCCAGGGGGAGCTGGAGGTTCAGGACAACTTCTGACTTCCAAAGGGAAGGCAAAGGGATGTGTTTTCTCCGCACGAGACATCAGCTTTGATTTCGAGCAAGTTTTTGGCACCCCTCAATGAGGTGCCGTGAGCTGTTTACTGAATTTTAATTCAACGTGCCTCGGAAAAGAAAAAAAAAAAAGAAGGAGAAAAAGGGGGGAAACAGTTGAACAAAACAATTTCAGCAACATCTGCTGCCTTTCTGAGATATTTCACCAAAGGCCTACGGAGATCAAATATTTTCCTCTAATTAGAGCTGTTTCCTCAAAGCAGCTCCCCTGGATGCAAAAATAATCTCCACATCCCCCTGGCAGCCCAGAGATCCTCCTGGGACCCTCTGCAGCATAGACAAACACCCAGCTCTCCTTTGGGGTATCCTCAGAGCAAATCCACAGCTTTTCCAGCCGGGAAAGGTTGGTCCCCGTGTCTACTCCTCCCTTCATCACACCATGGTCTCTCACTTTCCACCTGGTTTTGGAATCACAGAAGAATTAAAGCTGGAAAACCTATAGGTCCAACCATCACCCCCAGCACTGCCAAGGCCACCACTGACCCATGTCCCCAGGAGTCACATCCATGTGGCTTTTAAACACTTCCAGGGATGGCAATTCCACCACTGCCCTGGTCAGCTTTGCCAGGACTGGACAACCCTTTCAACAAAGAAATCTCCACAATATCCAACCTGAACCTTCCCTGGCACAGCTCAAGGCTGTTTCCTCTTGTCCTGCCCCTTGCTCCCTGGGAGCATGTTCTGTGTCTGGCATGACACCCGCCAAATTAGTTCATGATTAGCATTATTACAGTTATTATCTACAGTTATTATCTACAGTTATTATCTATAGTTATTATCTATAGTTGTTATATATAGTTATTCTATATAGTTACTAGCATTATTATAAAGCCCATAAGGACAGAACACCAAGAACTTGAGAGCTTTGGACCAAAAGTTGTGTGGTCATGCCAAGGAATGCTCCCAGGTGGAGCTGGGCAAGTTTCTTGCTGGAAAACAAGTGGGGAAATTTCCTTGGGCAACCTGCCATGTGTCCTGGCATCCCTGCAAGTGTCCTTAAAGAGCAGGAATGCTTCAAACGGCAGCCCTTGGCTGCTGCTTGAGAGGATTCCCACCACAGGCTGTGCTTCTGGGAGAAACGGGTTGGGGACATGGCAGTGTCACCTGTGAGGGGCCAAATCCTGCCTCAGAGCCCTGCTGGGAAGATCTGTGGCATGGGCAGACAACTCCCAGAGGATACCACCCCATTCCCTGTACCCCAATATGTGATGGGGCAAGCTTTACCTGGGAAGGGATTGGATTCTCCCTCTCCTCTTCCCCCCCCACCTTGTTTTTTCCCATAACAAACCTTATGGGAAGGAAACCCCTAAAACCAGTTTATTGTGTTGTATCAGAGAAAAAAAACAAAAAAAAAAAAAACAAAACAAACAA
>VXAC01004643.1:112776-123500 GCA_013399225.1 Rhipidura dahli | reverse complement strand
AACAAAAAAAAAAAACCAAAGCCAACAGCGTTTTGTGAAATCAATGCATTGCAGGAGAGAGGAATCACTCCTTCTTTAGCCTCTGGGTTAAGGCAACTAATTCAGATCTGATCCACATGGAAATTTGCAGCCCATTCCCATGGCTGGGGAAGAGCTCTGAAATGATCCCAGTAGTGTAGGGATGATTTATGAGGCAGGCTGGAAAGAGCAAAGGAAGCCTGGGTTGTTAGTTATGATATTTAGGGATGATAAACAGCAGGAAGGGGAGATTTTTTTTTTCTTCTGTCTCTCCACAGATGCAGAAGAAGCAGCATGGGCCTGAGTTAGGTGGGATATTGAGAAGAAAATCTGTGCTCAGAGGGTGGTGAGGCCCTGGCACAGGGTGCCCAGAGCAGCTGTGGATGCCCCTGGATCCCTGGCAGTGTCCAAGGCCAGGTTGGACACTGGGGCTTGGAGCACCCTGGGACAGTGGAAGGTGTCCCTGCCCATGGCAGAGGGTGGCATGGGATGGGGTTTAAGGTCCCTTCCCACCCAACCCATTCTATGTAACTAAGAATAGGAAAATATTGGCTTAATAACAGGGAAAAACCTCCTGGCAGAGACATCTGTTGTTCTGCAGTCATGAACAGATCAATGCCACCAATGAATTTCCCAAGGGAAGGGCTCCAAACCCTATTCCCTCACCCACCAAAAGCATCCCACAACAGAGAAGGTCAGGGGAGCAAAGGGCCCATTCAGCCCCCACATTTTCCAAGCTGTCCCATGGAGTGGTTTGGGTTGGAAGGGACATTAGTGCCATCCAGTGCCACCCCCTACCATGAGCAGGGACACCTTCCACTGTCCCAGGTTGCCCCCAAGCCCCATCTAGCCTGGCCTTGGGCACTGCCAGGGATGGAGCAGCTGCCACAGCTTCTCTGCTCCAGCAGGAGCTACCACGGACTCACCCACTGCCCTTGCAAGAGCAGCAGGCCTGGGAGGGTGTAAATCCATCACCCTCCCTTTTCCATGGGGAAAGAGAACATTTCCCCTCTTTGATTTCTCCCGCCCATCCTCGGACAGGACTCCCAGGTCCCTCCGTGGGGCCCGGCAGCAGCGAGGTGACACAAACCAGGAGTGCTTTGTCCTGTGCTTTGTCCTGTGCCTGAAACCACCCCCATGAATTCCTACAGCACAGCAATTATTTAAAAAGCACGGCACAGACAGGGCACAGCTCAGAGCTTGGCACAGCAGGATCCCAAACTCCGGGAGTGCAAGGGGACCCCGGATCTGAAAGCTCCCCAAAGAGGGGTGACAGCCCCACCCAGGGCAAACACACACTGCTCTAATTACTGCTAATTGCTGATAACCAGCGTCTTCCTGTCATCTGCTTTTCGCTTGGGGTGCTTACAACAAGCTGGGAGGATGCATCCAAGGGGAATTATTTGTTTCTCCCACATTCTCCAGGAATCTTTAAACATCGCATCTGCAAAGGTCAAGTGTGCCCCTCATTAGGGACCAGTGTCTCTGTGGGAGTGTGGAGCATGGAGGGGCTGGAAGACACATCCACGGGGATCTTCCCCCACCCAGGAGGTGGCTGGACAGGTTTATTGGGTCCTTCAGGGTGGAGGGACCAACTTGCAGCTCAAGCAAAACATCCCAGTGGCCAACAGCACAACTGAGCAGGGTTACTGGGGGCCCAGATGGTGGCTGGGGAAGCCAGAGGGTGTCAGAGGTGACAATTCCAAGGGAAAAAAACTGGGAGTTGAGGTGACAAAAAAGTAATTTGGTAAATTGCTGCTTCTCCCTGTGGACTTTAAAAGTCACCATCGACATCGGCATTGCTTGGAGAAAAAGTCACCCAATAAAAAAAGAGCACGGCAGGAAGGGAGATATTTCAAAATGCAGCTGGGAATTATTCCCACCAAAGACGGAGTGATAATTTTTCAGTAAAATTTAACAAATCCCAGGAAATAATTTCTCCTTTTGCACTTGAAACTGTTTTCATGGAAATGGTTTCCCTTTGCCAGATCCTGTCTGAACAGGGAAGTCCACAGCAACTCCTTGGGACTGCTGGACCTTCCCTGGTGCTGCCACTGCCCCAGGTTCTCTCCATCCCTTGAGGAAAGCCGTGTCTGAGGGAGGAGGATGCATTTTCCACCAGCACAACAGAGGTAGGGAGCACGATGCTATGGGATCTGGATAACCCCACCCTCAAGCTGTGGGATGCAGAGGTTTGAGATCCCTTCTACCCCGCTTTTTTCCCATGACCCTCTAAATATTCAAGTTCTCAGCCCCTTTCCAATTTACTGATGCCCTGTGAAGAGCAGAAATGGGAATGCAGCTCCTTTTCCACACCAAAATCCTGCCAGGGTAAGTAAGTAAGATGCTGGTACCTCTCATCGAGCAGGCAGGGGCTCTCCATGCCCTCAGGGTTTATTTGAGGACCATTTCCTAATTGATATGCGCAGCTTTTGATTATTTTCTCACCTGCTGTGTCTTGCAAGCCCCATCCATAAAAAAATTCCACCAATTTCCGAATAAATCCAAGGCCCACTTTTGAGCTCCAAGCCGTACATTAGTCAGACTCATTTGCCTGGGAACATGAAAGTCCCTTCCTATTTATCTCCTCATTTGAACTACATAAATAGCTCCCAGCACAAACTCCTCATCCTTCCAACACTATCCCAGCAAATGGCAGCCTTTGAAAAAGAAAAATTAGCGGTGGGTAATTATTTTTGCGGCAGATACCAAAATGATAATTTCTTAAACAATTACTTTGAAATATTAGCAATTGTTCTCTAAATTCCAATTTAATTCCTGATATGAATTATAGTTTGTCAGATCTGGGGCTTCGGAAACATTTGTTCCTTGCACAGAACATAAAAAATGCCCGCGTAACCTTTCGCCTCCGCAGCCTCCGAGCAGAGCCAAATGCCTCCGCTCTTGTTTTATCAACACAAATAATTAAAACACAGGAGAATGTTTGGGATTCATACAGTTGTTTTTGGCATCTTATTCATATTTATTTGATCTGTAAGATATCATTTTAATTAAAAGCTTGCTCTCTTTTCCTCCCTCCTCTGCCCAGAGAATAAATTATTTATAATAGCCCTGCTGCCTCGGATGCCACTTGGAATGAGGGATGCTGTGCTGGGATCCCACTGGAGTGCCAGGCAGTGCCCTGGTGAAACACCCGGAGCGATGGCTGGATCCACCCGGCCCCAGGAGCACGGGAGAGCCCTCTGGCACTGTTCCCCCTGGGAATGAAAAGGCATTTTCTCCCGTGTGAGGGTTAAATTCGTTTAAAAGCCTCTCCCCGCTGCCGTGGTTTGGGGCAGGGTTGGGATTATCCACACGCTGCCGTCAGCAGAGGCAGCCCAGGAGGGTCAGGGGGATCACACCAGACCCCGGCCAGCAGCTGGGAAGTCTCCTGCAGAAGCAGAGTTACTACAAAGACCTTTTCATCTCATTTTTCTCTTGCCTCCCTTTGCTCCCCACAGTCCAACCTTTACTCGCTCCTTTTCTCTTCAGTCGGCTTCAGATGCAGCTCGGAGCAGTGGGTTAAAATAAAAAAAAAAATAAAAAAAGAAAAAATAAAAGGAGTATTTTTTCTTATTGCCTTTGAAGTCTGAGGGTTAAATCTAGAGAAGGAGCCTTCCCACTGAACACAACGCTTATCAAAGCCATCCTGAAGCCTCTGGAGTTTAGCTGGAGCTTCCCAGGCACGCCTGCCTGGCATTCACAAGGATAAAGAGCCAGGATCCTCTCTGCAAGCCCAACATTTGGAGGTAACAGGAGGTAACAGCAGAGCCTTCAGCGCATCCCAAGGGCCACAGGCTGGGCTCTCCTGGGCTGTTAACACCACCCTGCTGCTAAATGGGCTTTGCTGGGACCTCTCCTGGGGAAAACAGCATCTCCCAATGGCTGGATAAGTTCAATTAAGCTTAATTAGTGATGAGGAGCTGCAGGTAAAGCATTTGGGCTGGGCCCCATCCCTTCCTTCTCTGTGGCTGCTCCCACAGCAGCCCCACGGCCACTTCACGCCCCGGGCTCCCTCTGGAAGAACTCCATAAATGAGGCCAAAATTCCTCCCTGGTATAGGTCACCTAATTAAATCCCAGCACCTCGAATTATTTATGATCCTTTACAGCTATGCAAATTGAGCTCTTGGAGCAATTTCAGGAGTATTTCTGAGGAACCACGAGGAGCCCAGCCCGAGCTGAGGGTTCACAGCAGGGCTCGGTTTTATCTAAAATTAGCCCCCAGCCCGTTGGTCCTGGGCCTTTTTGGCAGGAGCACAGCTGACCTTGCACTTTGGGAGCTTTTCAGGATGGATTTTCTCAACACCAGGAGCTGCAGGTTGGATGGCACTGGTTTAGTGCAGGGGAAGAGGCTGTGGATGCAGCTGCAGGGTTAGCTGGACATGGGCACGTCGTTGCTTTGGAGGCTGTGAGGGGACATCAGGGTCATGGGGCATCTCCTGAGGACTTGGGGAGCTTTGCTCACCCCTCAAAGGCAGCATCAGCTGGGGTTTGGATCCTCACAAGCTCTCCTGGTGCAGCCATCTCCTTCCAGAGGATGATCCCATGCAGAGGATAATGGGAGAACAGGGTGCAGAAGGGAAAAAAAAAGAAATAGGAAAAAAAAAAAATAGCCCAGCAGGGTTAAATGAATGGGGCACTGCAATTCAAACCCTGAGCAATGGGAATGTCCAGTGGCAGGGAGGAATTGGAATGTCCAGAGTCCAGCAGGCTGAGGAGGGATTCGTCCATGGCCGTGAGCTGCTGCTGCTTCCCAGCTGGAGTCAAATCCTGCTGGAATAAAGAGGAAAAATCCAAATCCCTCTTGAAAGGGTCTGAGGGAATTCCTACAGGAGGCTCAACTTGAGCAAGAACCAGGGGAGTCACACTGGCAGTGCCTCTGCTGCCCACAAGCTCTGGTCAGCCTGGAGAAGTGGACACCTCCCAGCACCTTCCAGGACCTGAGGTGGCTGCAGGGAGGACAGAGAGGGACTCTTGACCAGGATCTGTAGGGCTAGGACAAGAAGCAATGGGCTCAAACAGGGAAACAGGGAAAATTTAGGTTAAATATATGGAAAGGTGGGCAGGCCCTGGCACAGGGTGCCCAGGGAAGCTGTGGCTGTCCCTGGATCCCTGGAAGTGTCCCAGGCCAGGCTGGACAGGGGAACATTTCCCCTAGACATGGAATTTCATCACAGCACCAAGCCCACGTGGGTATTTCTCCAGCTCAGTTTACATTTATTCTGTTAATTTTCCATGTTCCTTCAGTTCACCCAGCTCCCTTTTCCCTTTTTTCCCTTTCTCACTAACCCCGGTGTCCAGATATCCCCAAATTTTCTCAAGGAAAGAAGCTGCTTTCAAGCAGGACTAAAATAAACAAGGTCATTGGAAAAGATAAAAAATAATGAGTTCCTTTCCGTAGCACTCCTTGCTCGTCTCTCCCTCACCCTCCCCCCTTTCATTTCACTCCAGAAAAAAAAGAAAATAAATCTTTACTAATCCCCTCAGAGCCCTGCCTCCAGATCTGCCTGCGATGCTCCTCGGAGCCATGCTGGAAACAGCAGCCTGGCCCCAGAATCCATGAAAACCAATTTATTGCCCATTCCCCCAAAACTCCCTCTTCCCCCCATGCCAGGAACATCCCATCCCACCCCTCCAGTCAGGCTCGTTCCAGTCTGTGGCCTCCCCTGTGCTCTTTTTCCTGGTCTGTTGGATGTTTTCACAAAATCTGAGAGATTTTGGAAATTGATGGGAAGTCTCGGAGCTGGGTTTTAAATAGTTGATTAAAGAGCAGTCAGCAGAGTCGGAGAAAGTAGGAGAGAGCTCTTGGGAATGAAAATTATTTTGGCCAACCTGTGATTCCAGCAGAATCAGCCCCACTGGGGTTTGGTCATATCCCTTCTCCAGGGGCTTAAAATACCACAGGGTGCTCACCAAAAAATTTAAAATCCCATATTTTTGTCATCAGAAAACAGATTTGTTCCTACACCCGTGCAGGGAGGAAAAGAAAGGTCTTAAAAGTTGAACTTCTTTGCTCTGGCAGTTTTTAAAAAGGAATATTATTCCAGCTAATGTTCTGAAATGACATTTCATTCTGCATTTGAATAAAACATTTCATGGGATCTAAAATTAATCAGGATGGGAAGGAGAAGGGTTTATTTTGGGAGGAGGAAAAAAAAAACTCAAAGGGTCTGTACTTTGCATTGATCTAAACCATTTCTTATTTGAATTTTTGTGGAGGATTGGGCAGCGAGCTGAGAAGGTTTTCATTTGCCCAGCTCTAATTGGAAGCCCTGAACCGGCGAGGGCTTTACATTTGCAAAATGCAAAGCGTGGAGAATCCCGGTGGGAAGGTTTTGGCCCCTCTCCTGCCTTCACTCTGTTGGTTTGATTGATGATTTCAGGCCTGAGATGTTGGACATGTGGGGTGGGAGGGCGTGACCACATCAAAGAAAGGACGTGGCACCATCTCCTCCTCCTCAACATGGTGCAGGGGCTCCTCCTTCTCACAGGATTTCTTAAAAAAACCAAAACATTCTCTGTAATCACTAATGCCTAAATCCTGTATTAGGAGTGGAGCTGGGAACCCCTCTGGAGTGGCTGTTCCACCTGAGTTCCATGGTCTTTGGGGTACCTGCCAGACGTGTTGATGCCCTGGGAAGAGGAGGTGGCTGGAGATGCCCGGTTCTGGATTGACATTCTCAGTGTTGGTCCCAGGAAACGGATTTTAGGTAAAATTATGGACTCATGGAATGGTTTTGGTTGGATGGGACCTCAAAGCCCATCCAGTGCCCTCCCTGCCATGGGCAGGGACACCTCCCACTGTCCCAGGCTGCTCCAAGCCCCAATGTCCAGCCTGGCCTTGGACACTTCCAGGGGCAGCCACAGCTGCTCTGGGCACCCTGTGCTAGGGCCTGCCCACCCTCCCAGGGAACCATTCCTTCCCAGTATCCCATCTAAACAGGGTAATAAAGTCACTGGTAGCAGATTTCAGGCCTCAGCAGCTCAGCCTCGATGGGACAGCCACGGTGGTCCCTGTGCCAGGGGGTTCCCGTGCCAAGGCAGCACATCCAGGCAGCCTCTGTGTTGTGCCAACAGCAATTCCAGGCTTAGATACATCAGCAGCTGGCCCCAGGGTGGGTGGACCAGCTGAGCTGGGACCATTTGGGGCTCAGTTTTCATGGTTGGCCACCTCCAAAGGACACCCCTGCCCTGCAGGCTCAGCCATGTGTCACATCTCCAGCTGGACACCAAGCCACCCCCCTCCACCAGCCCTGGTTCTGCTCTGAGCTGAGCTGGAGCCCCAAACTCATCTAAGCCACCTCTGACTGCAAAGGAACTTTAGATCCTCCTCTTCCTCCCTGACACTTCCAATCCCCACCTGAGTGTGAGCTCTGGGCTGGGCTGGCCAAGGCAGGTTTGTCCCCTTGTGTGTCCAGCTCCTGCCAGCCCAGGGGCTGCCTGTCCCCTCCCTCCTGGCTGGCCTGTGCTCAAAACCACAGATGGAGGCTAGAAACCAGGAAACCCAAAAAGCTTTACGGGAAAAATCACTCTGAAAAGGACTGCAGGGAGGAGGGGGAGGCAGGGGAGGGGGAGCAGAGAGCAGCTCCACAGCTGTTGTCTTTCATGTCCTTTAAAGCTCCCGTTATGTCGTTTTTTTAATTAAAATGTTTTTTAAGAGGCGGCTGGGATTTGCTGCTCCTTGTCCTTGGTGGAGGTGAGCGATGCTGGGAGCAGCCCAGGGGCTGCTGCAGGGCTGGCAAGGCAGAGCCACGGGGCTGAGCCCCCCAGCCAGGAGTGAGGGCACAGATCCTGCCTGCTGCCACCCCACATCACAGGGGAGACCCAGCAGAAAACCGGGACGCTGCTCCAGACCCTCAGACAGGGCAGGAATAGCTCCCACTCTCCGTGTTCGTGCCCTACCCGGGCTCGGTTTTGGTGCTTGCTCCTCTCCACCAGCCCCCGTGGCTCAGGCTGTGGCTGGGGGATGAGCCCTGAGCTTGGGAAGGGGTAGATCCATGGAAAAGCAATCCTTTCTCCTGGTAAAACATGCCCTGAACGCCTCGCCTCCAAAGGAACGCTGAGCTTTAATCCCAGCCGGCCGGGATTTTCGGCGTATTTGTGAAATAAATGATGTCTCTGCGCTTAGCCCAAGCAGTTATTAATGTTTTCACACCAGAGGAGACACGCGTTGCAACCGCAGGACCTGCGAGTGATGAATAATGAACACCTGAAAAAAAAAAAACCCACAGAAAACATCAGCGTTTGTTCGTGGGCTGTCAGCGACGGGAAGGCAGCGCTGGGCTCAACACTTAAAAGCGCTGTTTGACCCCAAAAAAGCTGCTCGGGGAGAAGGAACCCCGGTCCCAGTCCCCCCGTGCCGGCAGCGGGGAGGTGATAAGTGGGTAAATGATAGCGGGAGATAAGCTGAGCTCTGCTCCACGCCCGGGCTTTGCACAATCTCACGGTTCATTATCGAGGCACGCAGACAGCCCGGCAGAATCCTAACCTAATGAAAGTCTTATTTTCCAGAGTAACAGTTCATTACTGGACTTGCTGTGCCGCCTAAACCCCTAAGGTGGAAAAAAAGAGCCCAGTGCAAGTCTGCTGAACACGCAGTGAAGTCCTGGTGGGCCGAGCATTTGCAATTCTGCTCTCCTCGAGGAGGGGAGATGCTGCTTGCTCTGAGTCAAAAGGGGGGGTTCAGACTCTGCGGGGGCTTTTAGGACTCTGAGGGGGGTTCAGGATATGGATCAGGTGCCCATGCTGTGCCAGAGGAGCTGCCCAGCCCGGTACTCAGCCAAGGACAGGGTGAGGATCTCCTGCTGGCACAAAAAGAGGTGTCCAAAGGTGACAGATCTGACTGGCAGCTCGGAAGGCTGAATTCAAACACATTTACAAATGAGACAAGATGAGCTGGGAGAGCTACTGAGCCCCAAATTCCTGAGCTGCATCTCCTTATAGGGACCTCAGCTCAGCAGGCTGTCCTGAGGGCAATGCCTGGGGGCAGGATGAGGGCTTGGATTGGAATCCAGGAATGGTTTGGGTTGGAAGGGACCTTAAAGCCCATCCAGTGCCACCCCTGCCATGGCCAGGGACACCTCCCACTGTCCCAGGCTGCTCCCAGCCCTGTCCAACCTGGCCTTGGACACTGCCAGGGATCCAGGGGCAGCCACAGCTTCTCTGGGCACCCTGTGCCAGGGCCTCACCTCCCTCCCAGGGAACAATTCCTTCCCCATATCCCACCTAACCCTGCCCTCTTTCAGCTTAAAGACGCTCCCCCTTGTCCTACCAAGGGACCCCTTGTTCCTTTACAGAAGAGACTTTCCAAATCCGTGTTTGAAAGCAAGGGGAGGAGAAACTTTCCCTCCTCCTGTAGAGTCAGAGCCCTCCCACTCCCCAGGACCACCAACAGGGACCGTGGTCCATGGACAACCTGCCAGGAGCCTGCAGAGACGCGGTTGCTCAAACAAAGCTGCTCGTCCTCGCTTCCGGCAGGAAAAGATGGCAAAATATTGTCATCTGTGCCTTCTTCCCTGCTCATCTGTTCCCAGACAGAGGGGGAGAACAGCAAGACAGCCAAGTGAGAGCCTCAACAAGCACTTGCTGAGATCCCCCACCTGGAGAAGAGGCACCTCCCAGTCAGGGCTGCTTTCATCCCAGTGTGGTGAGAGCAGAGCCTGGGGCCAGCCCACAGCCGGGGCTGCTTCCACATCCAGCCCAGCTCCAGGCTCTGCAAAGCTGCTGTTCCTGCAGGGGCCCCAGGAGCTGATGTACAACACATTTGCACTCTCCTCGGAATAAAAAGAAGGAATAAAATAGGACAGGTCGCTGGGCAAAGCTGTGGTCACGGAGCGGGAAGGTGGACAGGGAGAGACTTCCCTGTTTTCTGTTATCTGTTTCCCTGGTTTTGATTCAGAAAACGTGAATCTGCCCTCCATGTTTTCAGCCCACCCATGCGTGGCTCATGAATCTGTTTGCCTGCATTATTTGAGGGCGTAGCAGACAAAATCCCAGCGGGTTTTGGTGGGACTGGAGCTGTTCCGTGGAAAATGTGAGGAAAGCTCCTTCCTCAGCCGGGTCTGCAATGCAGGACAGAGCAATTCCAGAGGTCTGGACCTTGCCTCTGGAGCTGAGGAAGGCCATCGGGATGCAATCCTGCTGTCAGGCAGACAGCAGCAGTTCCCTGCTGGTTCCTCACTCCACTTTACAAGCACCACCCGTCTCCCCCCAGAGCAGCAGCTCTTCCTGCCAGCCAGGGCTGTTGGAAAAATGAAGGCTCACTGTCAGAAATTTGGGGAAATTACAGTTATTTGTGCTTTTCCCAGGAGGGAAGAGGGCTTGTCCCTGGTAACAGCCCCAACTAAAAGGCAGGTATTTAGTCTCAAAGTTGCCTGTGCTTTCTCTACTGTCACCAGGATGGCAAAAGCTCCCAAGGACTCCTGATCCCATCTGTCACAGACACCCTTTGGGACAGGAGAAAGGGAAGGAAGGCTCCTGGAAGGAACCTGCTGCTGCGTGGACCACAGAAAGAGTTAAAGTGAGCACACACCTCGTTTTGCCATGCTTGGTAAGGTGAGAGGAATCCCAGCCTGAGTGTTTGAACACATCCTGACATCCTTCCCATTCCTGACAGGGCCTCATGCCAGCTCCCTTCTCCAGGGGGTTACTGAACGTGTCCATCACTGCAGCAGGAGTCTGGCTGGAGAAGGAAGGAAGGAAGGA